>JAVLUU010000442.1:0-2500 GCA_032206185.1 Columba guinea
AAAGAAAGAAAAAAGAACGTAAGAAAGAAAGAAAGAAAAAAAGAACGTAGGAAAGAAAGAAATTAAAAGAAAGAAAGAAAGAAAGAAAGAAAGAAGAAAGAAACAAAGAACTTAGGAAAGAAAGAAAGAAAGAAAGAAAGAAATTAAAAAGAAAGAAAGAAAGAAAGAAAGAAAAAGAAAGAAATTAAAATAAAGAAAGAAAGAAAGAAAGAAAAAAGAAAGAAAGAAAGAAAAAAGAAAGAAAGAAAGAAATAAAGAAAGAAAGAAAGAAAGAAAAAAGAAAGAAAAAAAGAAAGAAATTAAAAAGAAAGAAAGAAAGAAAAAAGAAAGAAAGAAAGAAAAAAGAAAGAAAGAAAGAAAGAACGTAAGAAAGAAAGAAAGAAAAAAAGAACGTAGGAAAGAAAGAAATTAAAAAGAAAGAAAGAAAGAAAGAAAGAAGAAAGAAACAAAGAACGTAGGAAAGAAAGAAAGAAAGAAAGAAAGAAAGAAAGAAAAAAGAAAGAAAGAAAGAAAGAAAGAAAGAAAGAAAGAAAGAAAGAAAGAAAGAAAGAAAGAAAGAAAAAAGAAAGAAAGAAAGAAAGAATGAAAGAAAGAAAGAAAGAAAGAAAAAAGAAAGAAAGAAAGAAAGAAAGAACGTAGGAAAGAAAGAAATTAAAAAGAAAGAAAGAAAGAAATTAAAAAGAAAGAAAGAAAGAAAGAAGAAGAAAGAAAGAAAGAACGTAGGAAAGAAAGAAAGAAAGAAAGATAGAAAGAAAGAAAGAAAGAAAGAAAGACAGAAAGAAAAAGAAAGAAAGAAAAAGGAAAGGAGAAAGAAAGAAAGAACGTGGGAAAGAAAGAAAGAAAGAAAGATAGAAAGAAAGAAAGAAAGAAAGAAAGAAAGAAATTAAAAAGAAAGAAAGAAAGAAAATGAAAGAAAGAAAGAAAGAAAAAAGAAAGAAGAAAGAAAGAAAGAAAGTACGTGGGAAAGAAAGAAAGAAAGAAAGAAAGAAAGAAAGAAAGAAAGATATTAAAAAGAAAGAAAGAAAGAAAATGAAAGAAAGAAAGAAAGAAAGAAAGAAAGAAAAAAGAAAGAAAGAAAGAAAGAAAAAGAAAGAAATTAAAATAAAGAAAGAAAGAAGAAAGAAAAAAAGAAAGAAAGAAAGAAAGATAGAAAAAAGAGAAAGAAAGAAAGAAAGAAAAAAGAAAGAAAGAAAGAACGTAGGAAAGAAAGAAAGAAAGAAAGAAATTAAAAAGAAAGAAAGAAAGAAAGAAAGGAGGAAAGAAAGAAAGAAAGAAAAAAGAAAGAAGAAAAAAGAAAGAAAGAAAGAAAGAAAGAAAGAAAGAAAGAAAGAAAAAAGAAAGAAAGAAAGAAAGAACGTAGGAAAGAAAGAAATTAAACAGAAAGAAAGAAAGAAAGAAAGAAACAAAGATAGAAAGAAAGAAAGAAAGAAATTAAAAAGAAAGAAAGAAAAAAAAAGAAGAAAGAAAGAAAGAAAGAACGTAGGAAAGAATAGAAAGAAAAAAGAAAGAAAGAAAGAAAGAAAGAAAGAAAGAAAGAAAGAAAGAAAGAAAGAAGAAAGAAAGAAAGAAAGAACGTAGGAAAGAAAGAAAGAAAGAAAGAAAGAAAGAAAGAAAGAAAGAAAGAAAGAAAAAAGAAAGAAAGAAAGAACGTAGGAAAGAAAGAAAGAAATTAAAAAGAAAGAAAGAAAGAAAGAAAGAAAGAAAGAAAAAAGAAAGAAAGAAAGAAAGAAAGAAAGAAGGAAAGAAAGAAAGAAAGAAGAAAGAAAGAAAGAAAGAACTTAGGAAAGAAAGAAAGAAAGAAAGAAAGAAAAAAGAAAGAAAGAAAGAAAGAAAGAAAGAAAGAAAGAAAGAAAGAAAGAAATTAAAAAGAATGAAAGAAAAAAAAAGAAGAAAGAAGGAAAGAAAGAAAGAACGTAGGAAAGAAAGAAAGAAAAAAGAAAGAAAGAAAGAAAGAAAGAAAGAAAGAAAGAAGAAAGAAAGAAGAAAGAAAGAACGTAGGAAAGAAAGAAAGAAAGAAAGAAAGAAAGAAAGAAAAAAGAAAGAACGTAGGAAAGAAAGAAAGAAAGAAAGAAAGAAAAAAGAAAGAACGTAGGAAAGAAAGAAAGAAAGAAAGAAAGAAATTAAAAAGAAAGAAGGAAAGAAAGAAAACAGAAAGAAAGAAAGAAAGAAAGAAAAAAGAAAGAAAGAAAGAAAGAAAGAAAGAAAGAAAGAAAGAAAGAAAGAAAGAAACAAAAAAGAAAGAAAGAAAGAAAGAAGAAAGAAAGAAAGAAAGAGCGTAGGAAAAAAGGAAGAAAGAAAGAAAGATAGAAAGAAAGAAAGAAAGAAAATAAAAGAAAGAAAAAAGAAAGAAAGAAAGAAAGGAAGAAAATAAAAGAAAGAAAAAAGAAAGAAAGAAAGAAAGAAAGAAAGAAAGAAAGAAAGAAAGAAAGAAAGAAAGAAAGAATAAAGAAAGAAAGAAAAAAGAAAGAAAGAAAGAAAGAAAGAAAGAAAGAAAGAAAGA
>JAVLUU010000442.1:70000-75000 GCA_032206185.1 Columba guinea
AATAAAGAAAGAAAAAAGAAAGAAAGAAAGAAAGAAAGAAAAAAGAAAGAAAGAACGTAGGAAAGAAAGAAAGAAAGAAAGTAAGAAAGAAAGAAAGAAAGTAAGAACGTAGGAAAGAAAGAAAGAAAGAAAGAAAAAAGAAAGAAAGAAAGAAAGAAAAAAGAAAGAAATTAAAAAGAAAGAAAGAAAGAAAAGAGAAAGAAAGAAAGAAAAAAGAAAGAAAGAAAGAAAGAAAGAAAGAAAGAAAGAAAGAAAAAAGAAAGAAAAAAGAAAGAAAGAAAAAGAAAAAAGAAAGCATGAACGTAGGAAAGAAAGAAAGATAGAAATAAGGAAAGAAAGAAAAAAGAAAGAAAGAAAGAAAGAAAAAAGAAAGAAAGAATGAAAGAAAGAAATTAAAAAGAAAGAAATAAATTAAACACAAAGAAAGAAAGAAAGAAAAAAGAAAGAAAGAAATTAAAAAGAAAGAAAGAAAGAAAGAAAAAAGAAAGAAAGAAAGAACGTAGGAAAGAAAGAAGGAAGGAAGAAAGAAAGAAAAAAGAAAGAAAGAAAGAACGTAGGAAAGAAAGAAAGAAAGAAAGAAAGAAAGAAAGAAAGAAAGAAAGAAAGAAAAATTAAAAAGAAAGAAAGAAAGAAAAAAGAAAGAAAGAAAGAACGTAGGAAAGAAAGAAAGAACGTAGGAAAGAAAGAAATAAATAAAGAAAGAAAGAAAGAAAGAAAAAAGAAAGAAAGATATTAAAAAGAAAGAAAGAAAGAAAGAAAGAAAAAAGAAAGAAAGAAAGAAAAGAGAAAGAAAGAAAGAAAAAAGAAAGAAAGAAAGAAGGAAAGAAAGAAAAAAAGAAAGAAAGAAAGAAACAAAGATAGAAAGAAAGAAAGAAAGATATTAAAAAGAAAGAAAGACAGAAAGAAAGAAAAAAAGAAAGAAAAAAGAAAGAAAGAAAGAAAAAAGAAAGAAAGAAATTAAAAAGAAAGAAAGAAGGAAAGAAAAAAGAAAAAGAAAGAAAGAAAAAAGAAAGAAAGAAAGAAAGAAAGAAAGAAAGAAAGAAAGAAAGAAAGAAAGAAAAAAGAAAGAAAGAAAGAACGTAGGAATGAAAGAAAGAAAGAGAGTAAGAAAGAAAGATAGAAAGAAAGAAAGAAAGAAAGAAAGAAAGAAAGAAAGAAATTAAAAAGAAGGAAAGAAGAAAAAAGAAAGAAAGAAAGAAAGAAAAAAGAAAGAAAGAAAGAAAGAAAGAAAAAAGAAAGAAAGCAAGAACATAGGAAAGAAAGAAAGAAAGAAAGAAAGAAAGAAAGTAGGAAAGAAAGAAAGAAAGAAAGAAAGAAGAAAGAAAGAAAGAACGTAGGAAAGAAAGAAAGAAAGGAAAAAAGAAAGAAATTAAAAAGAAAGAAAGAAAGATAGAAAGAAAAAAGAAAGAAATCAAGAACGTAGGAAAGAAAGAAAGAAAGAAACAAACAAAGATAGAAAGAAAGAAAGAAAAAAGAAAGAAAGAAAGAAAGAAAGAAAGAAAGAAAAAAGAAAGAAAGAAAGAAGAACGTAGGAAAGAAAGAAAGAAAGAAGAAAGAAAGAAAAAAGAAAGAAAGAAAGAACGTAGGAAAGAAAGAAAGAAAGAAAGAAAGAAAGAAAGAAAGAAAGAAAGAAGAAAGAGAGAATGTAGGAAAGAATGAAAGAAAGTAAGAAAGAAAAGATAGAAAGAAAGAAAGAAAGAAAGAAATTAAAAAGAAAGAAAGAAAGAAAGAATGAAAAAAGAAAGGAGCAATGAAAGAAAGAAAAAAGAAAGAAAGAAAGAAAGAAAAAAAAATTAAAAAGAAAGAAAGAAAGAAAGAAAAAAGAAAGAAAGAAAGAAAGAAAAAAGAAAGAAAGAAAGAAAGAAAGAAAAAAGAAAGAAAGAAATTAAAAAGAAAGAAAGAAAGAAAAAAGAAAGAAAGAAAAAAGAAAGAAAGAAAGAAAGAAAGAAAGAAAGAAAAAAGAAAGAAGGAAAGAAAGAAAGAAAAAAGAAAGAAAGCAAGAACGCAGGAAAGAAAGAAAGAAAGAAAGAAAGAAAAAGAAAGAAAGAAAGAAAGAAAGAAAAAAGAAAGAAAGAAAGAATAAAGAAAGAAATTAAAAAGGAAGAAAGAAAGAAAGAAAAAAAGAAAGAAAGAAAGAAAAAAGAAAGAAAGAAAAGAAAGAAAAAAGAAAGTAAGAAAGAACGTAGGAAAGAAAGAAAGAAAGAAAGTAAGAAAGAAATAAAGAAAGAAAGAAGAACGTAGGAAAGAAAGAAAGAAAGAAGAAAGAAAGAAAAAAAGAAAGAAAGAAAGAACGTAGGAAAGAAAGAAAGAAAGAAAGAAAGAAAGAAAGAAAGAAAGAAAGAAAGAAAGAAAAAAGAAAGAAAGAAGAACGTAGGAAAGAAAGAAAGAAAGAAGAAAGAAAGAAAAAAGAAAGAAAGAAAGAATGTAGGAAAGAATGAAAGAAAGTAAGAAAGAAAAGATAGAAAGAAAGAAAGAAAGAAAGAAAGAAATTAAAAAGAAAGAAAGAAAGAAAGAATGAAAAAAGAAAGAAACAAAGAAAGAAAGAAAAAAGAAAGAAAGAACGTAGGAAAGAAAGAAAGAAAGAAAGAAAGAAAGAAAGAAAGAAAGAAAGAAAGAAAAAAAATTAAAATGAAAGAAAGAAAGAAAGAAAAAAGAAAGAAAGAAAGAAATAAAAAAGAAAGAAAGAAAGAAAGAAAGAAAAAAGAAAGAAAGAAACTAAAAAGAAAGAAAGAAAGAAAAAAGAAAGAAAGAAAAAAGAAAGAAAGAAAGAAAGAAAGAAAGAAAGAAAGATAGAAAGAAAGAAAAAAGAAAGAAATAAAGAAAGAAAGAAAAAAGAAAGAAAGCAAGAACGTAGGAAAGAAAGAAAGAAAGAAAGAAAGAAAAAGAAAGAAAGAAAGAAAAAAGAATGAAAGAAATTAAAAAGAAAGAAAGAAAAAAGAAAGAAAGAAAAAATGAAAGAAAGAAAGAAAGAAAGAAAAAAGAAAGAAAGAAAAAAGAAAGAAATTAGAAAGGAAGAAAGAAAGAAAGAAAAAAAGAAAGAAAGAAAGAAAAAAGAAAGAAAGAAAAGAAAGAAAAAAGAAAGAAAGAAAGAACGTAGGAAAGAAAGAAAGATAGAAAGTAAGAAAGAAAGAAAGAAAGTAAGAACGTAGGAAAGAAAGAAAGAAATAAAAAAGAAAGAAAGAAAGAAAGAAAAAAGAAAGAAATCAAAAAGAAAGAAAGAAAGAAAGAAAAGAGAAAGAAAGAAAGAAAAAAGAAAGAAAGAAAGAAAGAAAGAAAGAAAGAAAGAAAGAAAGAAAGAAAGAAAAAAGAAAGAAAGAAAGAAAGAAAGAAAAAAGAAAGAAAGCATGAACGTAGGAAAGAAAGAAAGAAATAAGGAAAGAAAGAAAAAGGAAAGGAAGAAAGAAAGAAAAAAGAAAGAAAGAAAGAAAGAAAGAAAGAAATTAAAAAGAAAGAAATAAATTAAACAGAAAGAAAGAAAGAAAGAAAAAAGAAAGAAAGCATGAACGTAGGAAAGAAAGAAAGAAAGAAAAAAGAAAGAAAGAAAGAAAGAACGTAGGAAAGAAAGAAAGAAGGAAGAAAGAAAGAAAAAAGAAAGAAAGAACGTAGGAAAGAAAGAAAGAAAGAAAGAAAGAAAGAAAGAAAGAAAAATTAAAAAGAAAGAAAGAAAGAAAAAAGAAAGAAAGAAAGAACGTGGGAAAGAAAGAAAGAACGTAGGAAAGAAAGAAATAAGGAAAGAAAGAAAGAAAGAAAGAAAGAAAAAAGAAAGAAAGATATTAAAAAGAAAGAAAGAAAGAAAGAAAAAAGAAAGAAAGAAAGAAAAAAGAAAGAAAGAAAGAAAAAAGAAAGAAAGAAAGAAGGAAAGAAAGAAAAAAAAGAAAGAAAGAAACAAAGATAGAGAGAAAGAAAGAAAGATATTAAAAAGAAAGATAGAAAGAAAGAAAGAAAGTAAAAAAGAAAGAAAAAAGAAAGAAAGAAAGAAAAAAGAAAGAAAGAAATTAAAAAGAAAGAAAGAAGGAAAGAAAAAAGAAAAAGAAAGAAAGAAAAAAGAAAGAAAGAAAGAAAGAAAGAAAGAAAGAAAGAAAGAAAAAAGAAAGAAAGAAAGAACGTAGGAATGAAAGAAAGAAAGAGAGTAAGAAAGAAAGAAAGATAGAAAGAAAGAAAGAAAGAAAGAAAGAGATTAAAAAGAAGGAAAGAAGAAAAAAGAAAGAAAGAAAGAAAGAAAAAAGAAAGAAAGAAAGAAAGAAAGAAAGAAAAAAGAAAGAAAGAAGAACGTAGGAAAGAAAGAAAGAAAGAAGAAAGAAAGAAAAAAAGAAAGAAAGAAAGAACGTAGGAAAGAAAGAAAGAAAGAAAGAAAGAAAAAAGAAAGAAAGAACGTAGGAAAGAATGAAAGAAAGTAAGAAAGAAAAGATAGAAAGAAAGAAAAAAGAAAGAAATTAAAAAGAAAGAAAGAAAGAATGAAAAAAGAAAGAAACAAAGAAAGAAAGAAAAAAGAAACAAAGAAAGAACGTAGGAAAGAAAGAAAGAAAGAAAGAAAGAAAGAAAGAAAGAAAGAAAGAAAAAAAAATTAAAAAGAAAGAAAGAAAGAAAAAAGAAAGAAAGAAAGAAATAAAAAAGAAATAAAGAAAGAAAGAAAGAAAGAAAAAAGAAAGAAAGAAAGAAAGAAAAAAGCAAGAAAGAAAGAAAGAAAGAAATAAGAAAGGAAGAAAGAAAGAAAGAAAAAAGAAAGAAAGCAAGAACGTAGGAAAGAAAGAAAGAAAGAAAGAAAAAGAAAGAAAGAAAGAAAAAAGAATGAAAGAAATTAAAAAGAAAGAAAGAAAAAAGAAAGAAAGAAAGAAAGAAAAAACAAAGAAAGAAAGAATGAAAGAAAGAAAGAAAGAAAAAAGAAAGAAAGAAAGAACGTAGGAAAGAAAGAAAGAAAGAAAAAAGAAAGAAAATAAAAAGAAAGAAAGAAAGAAAGAAAGAAAGAAAGAAAATAGAAAGAAAGAAAGAAAAAAGAAAGA
>JAVLUU010000442.1:77500-87500 GCA_032206185.1 Columba guinea
AAAGAAAGAAAGAAAGAAAGAAAGAAAGAAAGATAGAAAAAAGAAAGAAAGAAAGAAAGAAAGAAAGAAAAAAGAAAGAAAGCATGAACGTAGGAAAGAAAGAAAGAAAGAAATAAGGAAAGAAAGAAAAAGGAAAGAAAGAAAGAAAGAAAAAAGAAAGAAAGAAAGAAAGAAAGAAATTAAAAAGAAAGAAATAAATTAAACAGAAAGAAAGAAAGAAAGAAAGAAAGATATTAAAAACAAAGAAAGAAGAAGAAAGAAAGAAAGAAAAAAAGAAAGAAAGAAAGAAAGAAAGAAAAAAAGAAAGAAAGAAATTAAAAAGAAAGAAAGAAAGAAAGAAAAAAGAAAGAAAGAAAGAAAGAACGTAGGAAAGAAAGAAAGAAGGAAGAAAGAAAGAAAAAAGAAAGAAAGAACGTAGGAAAGAAAGAAAGAAAGAAAGAAAGAAAGAAAGAAAGAAAGAAAGAAAGAAAAATTAAAAAGAAAGAAAGAAAGAAAAAAGAAAGAAAGAAAGAACGTAGGAAAGAAAGAAAGAACGTAGGAAAGAAAGAAATAAAGAAAGAAAGAAAGAAAGAAAGAAAAAAGAAAGAAAGATATTAAAAAGAAAGAAAGAAAGAAAGAAAAAAGAAAGAAAGAAAGAAAAAAGAAAGAAAGAAAGAAAAGATAGAAAGAAAGAAAGAAAGTTATTAAAAAGAAAGAAAGAAATTAAAAAGAAAGAGAGAAAGAAAGAAAGAAAAAAAGAAAGAAAAACGAAAGAAAGAAAGAAAAAGAAAGAAAGAAATTAAAAAGAAAGAAAGAAGGAAAGAAAAAAGAAAAAGAAAGAAAGAAAAAAGAAAGAAAGAAAGAAAGAAAAAAGAAAGAAAGAAAGAAAGAAAGAAAGAAAAAAGAAAGAAAGAAAGAACGTAGAAATGAAAGAAAGAAAGAGAGTAAGAAAGAAAGAAAGATAGAAAGAAAAAGAAAGAAAGAAAGAAATTAAAAAGAAGGAAAGAAGAAAAAAGAAAGAAAGAAAGAAAGAAAGAAAGAAAGAAAGAAAGAAAGAAAGAAAGAAAGAAAAAAGAAAGAAAGCAAGAATATAGGAAATAAAGAAAGAAAGAAAGAAAGAAGGATAGAAAGAAAGAAAGAAAGAAAGAAATTAAAAAGAAAGAAAGAAGAAAAAAGAAAAAGAAAGAAAGAAAAAAGAAAGAAAGAAAGAAAGAAGAAATAAAGAAAGAACATAGGAAAGAAAGAACGTAGGAAAGAAAGAAAGAAAGAAAGAAAGAAAGAAGAAAGAAAGAAAGAAAGAAGAAAGAAAGAAAGAACATAGGAAAGAAAGAACGTAGGAAAGAAAAAAGAAAGGAAGAAAGAAATTAAAAAGAAAGAAAGAAAGAAAAAAGAAAGAAAGATAGAAAGAAAAAAGAAAGAAAGCAAGAACGTAGGAAAGAAAGAAAGAAAGAAAGAAAGAAACAAACAAACAAAGATAGAAAGAAAGAAAGAAAAAAGAAAGAAAGAAAGAAAGAAAGAAAAAAGAAAGAAAGAAGAACGTAGGAAAGAAAGAAAGAAAGAAGAAAGAAAGAAAAAAAGAAAGAAAGAAAGAACGTAGGAAAGAAAGAAAGAAAGAAAGAAAGAAAGAAAGAAAGAAAGAAAGAAGAAAGAAAGAACGTAGGAAAGAATGAAAGAAAGTAAGAAAGAAAAGATAGAAAGAAAGAAAGAAAGAAAGAAAGAAAGAAAGAAATTAAAAAGAAAGAAAGAAAGAATGAAAAAAGAAAGAAACAAAGAAAGAAAGAAAAAAGAATGAAAGAAAGAACGTAGGAAAGAAAGAAAGAAAGAAAAAAGAAAGAAAGAAAGAAGGAAAGAAAGAAAAAAAAGAAAGAAAGAAAGAAACAAAGATAGAAAGAAAGAAAGAAAGAAAGATATTAAAAAGAAAGAAAGAAATTAAAAAGAAAGAAAGAAAGAAAGAAAAAAGAAGGAAAGAAGAAAAAAGAAAGAAAGAAAGAAAAAAGAAAGAAAGAAAGAAAGAAAGAAAGAAAGAAAGAAAGAAAGAAAGAAAAAAGAAAGAAAGAAAGAAAGAACGTAGGAAAGAAAGAAAGAAGGAAGAAAGAAAGAAAAAAGAAAGAAAGAAAGAACGTAGGAAAGAAAGCAAGAAAGAAAGAAGAAAGAAAGAAAGAAAGAAAAATTAAAAAGAAAGAAAGAAAAAAGAAAGAAAGAACGTAGGAAAGAAAGCAAGAACGTAGGAAAGAAAGAAAGAAAGAAAGAAAGAAAGAAACAAACAAACAAACAACCAAAGATAGAAAGAAAGAAAGAAAGAAACAAATTAAAAAGAAAGAAAGAAAGAAAGAAAGAAAAAAGAAATAAAGAAAGAAAGAAAGAAAGAAAAAAAAAGAAAGCAAAACAAAGGGAAGAAATAAAGAAAGAAAGAAAGAAAGAAACAAAGATAGAAAGAAAGAAAGAAAGAAAGAAATTAAAAAGAGAGAAAGAAAGAAAGAAAGAAAAAAGAAAGAAAGAAAAAGGAGAGAAAGAAATAAAGAAAAAAGAAAGAAAGAAATTAAAAAGAAAGAAAGAAAGAAGGAAACAAAAAAGAAAGAAAGAAAAAAGAAAGAAAGAAAGAAAGAAAGAAAGAAGAAAGAAAGAAAAAAGAAAGAAAGAAATTAAAAAAAGAGAAAGAAAAAAAGAAAAAAATAAAAATGAAAGAAAGAAAGAAAGAAAGAAAGATAGAAAGAAAGAAGGAAAAATAAAGAAAGAAAGAAAAAAGAATGAAAGAAATTAAAAAGAAAGAAAGAAAGAAAGAAAGAAAAAAGAAAGAAAGAAAGAAAGAAAAAAGAAAAAAGAAAGAAAGAAAGAAAAAAGAAAGAAAGAAATTAAAAAGAAAGAAAAAAAAAAAGAAAGAAAGAAAGAAAAAGAAAGAAAGAAAGAAAAACGTAGGAAAGAAAGAAAGAAAGAAAGAAAGAAAGAAAGAAAGAAAGAAAAGAAAGAAACAAAGAAAAAAATGAAAGAAATTAAAAAGAAAGAAAGAAAGAAAGAAAAAAGAAAAAGAAAGAAATTAAAAAGAAAGAAAGAAAGATAGAAAAAAGAAAGAAAGAAAGAACATAGGAAAGAAAGAAAGAAAGAAAGAAAAAAGAAAGAAAGAAAGAAAAAATAAAGAAAGAAAGAACGTAGGAAAGAAAGAAAGAAAGAAAGAAAGAAAGAAAAATTAAAAAGAAAGAAAGAAATTAAAAAGAAAGATAGAAAGAAAAAAGAAAGAAAGAAAGAATAAAGAAATTAAAAAGAAAGAAAGAAAGAAAGAAAAAAGAAAGAAAGAAAGAAAAAAGAAAGAAAGAAAGAAAGAAAGAAAGAAAGAAAGAAAGAAAAAAGAAAGAAAGAATGAAAAAGAAAGAAAGAAAGAAGGAAAGAAAGAAAGAAAAAAAAAGAAAGAAAGAAAAAAAGAAAGCAAGAACGTAGGAAAGAAAGAAAGAAAGAAAAAAGAGAAAGAAAGAAAGAAAAAAGAATGAAAGGAGTTATAAAGAAAGAAAGACAGAAAAAAGAAAGAAAGAAAGAAGGAAAAAAGAAAGAAAGAAAGAAAGAAAAAAGAAAGAAATAAAGAACGTAGGAAAGAAAGAAAGAAAGAAAGAAAGAAAGAAAGAAAGAAAGAAAGAAAGAAATTAAAAAGAAAGAAAGAAAGAAAGAAAAAAGAAAGAAAGAAAGAAATTAAAGAGAAAGAAAGAAATTAAAGAGAAAGAAAGAAAGAAAGAAAAAGAAAGAAAGCAAGAATGAAATAACAAAGAAAGAAATTAAAAAGAAAGAAAGAAAGAAAGAAAAGAAAAAAGAAAGAAATACAGCAAAGGAAAGAAAGAAAGAAAGAAAAAAGAAAGAAAGAACGTAGGAAAGAAAGAAAGAAAGGAAGAAAGAAAGAAAGATAGAAAGAAAGAAAGAAAGAAAGAAATTAAAAAGAAAGAAAGAAGAAAAAAGAAAGAAAGAAAGAAAGAAAAGGAGAGAAAGAAATAAAGAAAAAAGAAAGAAAGTAATTAAAAAGAAAGAAAGAAAGAAGGAAACAAAAAAGAAAGAATAAAAAAAGAAAGAAAGAAGGAAAGAAAGAAAGAAAGAAAGAAGAAAGAAAGAAAAAAGAAAGAAAGAAATTAAAAAAAGAGAAAGAAAAAAGAAAAAAAGAAAAAAGAAAGAAAGAAAGAAAGAAAGAAAGATAGAAAGAAAGAAGGAAAAATAAAGAAAGAAAGGAAAAAGAATGAAAGAAATTAAAAAGAAAGAAAGAAAGAAAAAAGAAAGAAAGTAAGAAAGAAAAAAGAAAGAAAGAAAGAAAGAAAAAAGAAAGAAAGAAAGAAAGAACGTAGGAAAGAAAGAAAGAAAGAAAGAAAGAAAGAAAGAAAGAAAGAAAGAAAGAAAGAAAGAAAAAAAGAAAGAAAGAAAGAAAGAAAGAAAAAAGAAAGAAGAAAGAAAAAAGAAAAAAAGAAAGAAAGAAAGAAAAAGGAAAGAAAGAAATTAAAAAGAAAGAAAGAAAAAAAAGGAAAGATAGAAAGAAAAACGTAGGAAAGAAAGAAAGAAAGAAAGAAAAAAGAAAGAAAGAAAGAAAGAAAAAAGAAAAAAAGAAAGAAAGAAAGAAAAAAGAAAGAAAGAAATTAAAAAGAAAGAAAGAAAAAAAAGAAAGAAAGAAGGAAAAAAGAAAGAAAGAAAGAAAAACGTAGGAAAGAAAGAAAGAAAGAAAGAAGGAAAGAAAGAAAAAAAGAATGAAAGAAATTAAAAAGAAAGAAAGAAAGAAAGAAAAAAGAAAAAGAAAGAAATTAAAAAGAAAGAAAGAAAGATAGAAAAAAGAAAGAAAGAAAGAACGTAGGAAAGAAAGAAAGAAAGAAAGTAAGAAAGAAATAAAGAAAGAAAGAAGAACGTAGGAAAGAAAGAAAGAAAGAAGAAAGAAAGAAAAAAAGAAAGAAAGAAAGAACGTAGGAAAGAAAGAAAGAAAGAAAGAAAGAAAGAAAGAAAGAAAGAAAGAAAGAAAGAAAGAAAAAAGAAAGAAAGAAGAACGTAGGAAAGAAAGAAAGAAAGAAGAAAGAAAGAAAAAAGAAAGAAAGAAAGAATGTAGGAAAGAATGAAAGAAAATAAGAAAGAAAAGATAGAAAGAAAGAAAGAAAGAAAGAAAGAAATTAAAAAGAAAGAAAGAAAGAAAGAATGAAAAAAGAAAGAAACAAAGAAAGAAAGAAAAAAGAAAGAAAGAACGTAGGAAAGAAAGAAAGAAAGAAAGAAAGAAAGAAAGAAAGAAAGAAAGAAAGAAAAAAAAATAAAAATGAAAGAAAGAAAGAAAGAAAAAAGAAAGAAAGAAATAAATAAAAAAGAAAGAAAGAAAGAAAGAAAGAAAGAAAAAAGAAAGAAAGAAATTAAAAAGAAAGAAAGAAAGAAAAAAGAAAGAAAGAAAAAAGAAAGAAAGAAAGAAAGAAAGAAAGAAAGAAAGAAAAAAGAAAGAAAGAAAGAAAGAAAGAAAAAAGAAAGAAAGCAAGAACGTAGGAAAGAAAGAAAGAAAGAAAGAAAGAAAAAAAAAGAAAGAAAGAAAAAAGAATGAAAGAAATTAAAAAGAAAGAAAGAAAAAAGAAAGAAAGAAAAAATGAAAGAAAGAAAGAAAGAAAGAAAAAAGAAAGAAAGAAAAAAGAAAGAAATTAGAAAGGAAGAAAGAAAGAAAGAAAAAAAGAAAGAAAGAAAGAAAAAAGAAAGAAAGAAAGGAAAGAAAAAAGAAAGAAAGAAAGAACGTAGGAAAGAAAGAAAGATAGAAAGTAAGAAAGAAAGAAAGAAAGTAAGAACGTAGGAAAGAAAGAAAGAAATAAAAAAGAAAGAAAGAAAGAAAGAAAAAAGAAAGAAATCAAAAAGAAAGAAAGAAAGAAAGAAAAGAGAAAGAAAGAAAGAAAAGAGAAAGAAAGAAAGAAAGAAAGAAAGAAAGAAAGAAAGAAAGAAAGAAAGAAAAAAGAAAGAAAGAAAGAAAGAAAAAAGAAAGAAAGCATGAACGTAGGAAAGAAAGAAAGAAATAAGGAAAGAAAGAAAAAGGAAAGGAAGAAAGAAAGAAAAAAGAAAGAAAGAAAGAAAGAAAGAAATTAAAAAGAAAGAAATAAATTAAACAGAAAGAAAGAAAGAAAGAAAAAAGAAAGAAAGAAATTAAAAAGAAAGAAAGAAAGAAAAAAGAAAGAAAGAAAGAAAGAACGTAGGAAAGAAAGAAAGAAGGAAGAAAGAAAGAAAAAAGAAAGAAAGAACGTAGGAAAGAAAGAAAGAAAGAAAGAAAGACAGAAAAATTAAAAAGAAAGAAAGAAAGAAAAAAGAAAGAAAGAAAGAACGTGGGAAAGAAAGAAAGAACGTAGGAAAGAAAGAAATAAGGAAAGAAAGAAAGAAAGAAAGAAAGAAAAAAGAAAGAAAGATATTAAAAAGAAAGAAAGAAAGAAAGAAAAAAGAAAGAAAGAAAGAAAAAAGAAAGAAAGAAAGAAAAAAGAAAGAAAGAAAGAAAAAAGAAAGAAAGAAGGAAGGAAAGAAAGAAAAAAAGAAAGAAAGAAACAAAGATAGAGAGAAAGAAAGAAAGATATTAAAAAGAAAGATAGAAAGAAAGAAAGAAAGAAAAAAAGAAAGAAAAAAGAAAGAAAGAAAGAAAAAAGAAAGAAAGAAATTAAAAAGTAAGAAAGAAGGAAAGAAAAAAGAAAAAGAAAGAAAGAAAAAAGAAAGAAAGAAAGAAAGAAAGAAAGAAAGAAAGAAAGAAAGAAAGAAAAAAGAAAGAAAGAAAGAACGTAGGAATGAAAGAAAGAAAGAGAGTAAGAAAGAAAGAAAGATAGAAAGAAAGAAAGAAAGAAAGAAAGAGATTAAAAAGAAGGAAAGAAGAAAAAAGAAAGAAAGAAAGAAAGAAAAAAGAAAGAAAGAAAGAAAGAAAGAAAAAAGAAAGAAAGCAAGAACATAGGAAAGAAAGAAAGAAACAAACAAAGAGAGAAAGAAAGAAAGAAAAAAGAAAGAAAGAAAGAAAGAAAGAAAGAAAGAAAGAAAAAAGAAAGAAAGAAGAACGTAGGAAAGAAAGAAAGAAAGAAGAAAGAAAGAAAAAAAGAAAGAAAGAAAGAACGTAGGAAAGAAAGAAAGAAAGAAAGAAAGAAAGAAAAAAGAAAGAAAGAACGTAGGAAAGAATGAAAGAAAGTAAGAAAGAAAAGATAGAAAGAAAGAAAGAAAGAAAGAAATTAAAAAGAAAGAAAGAAAGAATGAAAAAAGAAAGAAACAAAGAAAGAAAGAAAAAAGAAACAAAGAAAGAATGTAGTAAAGAAAGAAAGAAAGAAAGAAAGAAAGAAAGAAAAAAAAATTAAAAAGAAAGAAAGAAAGAAAAAAGAAAGAAAGAAAGAAATAAAAAAGAAATAAAGAAAGAAAGAAAGAAAGAAAAAAGAAAGAAAGAAAGAAAAAAGCAAGAAAGAAAGAAAGAAAGAAATAAGAAAGGAAGAAAGAAAGAAAGAAAAAAGAAAGAAAGCAAGAACGTAGGAAAGAAAGAAAGAAAGAAAGAAAGAAAAAGAAAGAAAGAAAGAAAAAAGAATGAAAGAAATTAAAAAGAAAGAAAGAAAAAAGAAAGAAAGAAAGAAAGAAAAAAGAAAGAAAGAAAGAACGTAGGAAAGAAAGAAAGAAAGAAAAAAGAAAGAAAATAAAAAGAAAGAAAGAAAGAAATAAAGAAAGAAAGAAAATAGAAAGAAAGAAAGAAAAAAGAAAGAAATTAAAAAGGAAGAAAGAAAGAAAGAAAAAATGAAATAAAGAAAGAAAAAAGAAAGAAAGAAAGAAAGAAAGAAAAAAGAAAGAAAGAAAGAACGTAGGAAAGAAAGAAAGAAAGTAAGAAAGAAAGAAAGAAAGTAAGAACGTAGGAAAGAAAGAAAGAAAGAAAGAAAAAAGAAAGAAAGAAAGAAAGAAAAAAGAAAGAAATTAAAAAGAAAGAAAGAAAGAAAAGAGAAAGAAAGAAAGAAAAAAGAAAGAAAGAAAGAAAGAAAGAAAGAAAGAAAGAAAGAAAGATAGAAAAAAGAAAGAAAGAAAGAAAGAAAGAAAGAAAAAAGAAAGAAAGCATGAACGTAGGAAAGAAAGAAAGAAAGAAATAAGGAAAGAAAGAAAAAGGAAAGAAAGAAAGAAAGAAAAAAGAAAGAAAGAAAGTAAGAAAGAAATTAAAAAGAAAGAAATAAATTAAACAGAAAGAAAGAAAGAAAGAAAGAAAGATATTAAAAACAAAGAAAGAAGAAGAAAGAAAGAAAGAAAAAAGAAAGAAAGAAAGAAAGAAAGAAAAAAAGAAAGAAAGAAATTAAAAAGAAAGAAAGAAAGAAAGAAAAAAGAAAGAAAGAAAGAAAGAACGTAGGAAAGAAAGAAAGAAGGAAGAAAGAAAGAAAAAAGAAAGAAAGAACGTAGGAAAGAAAGAAAGAAAGAAAGAAAGAAAGAAAGAAAGAAAAATTAAAAAGAAAGAAAGAAAGAAAAAAGAAAGAAAGAAAGAACGTAGGAAAGAAAGAAAGAACGTAGGAAAGAAAGAAATAAAGAAAGAAAGAAAGAAAGAAAGAAAGAAAAAAGAAAGAAAGATATGAAAAAGAAAGAAAGAAAGAAAGAAAAAAGAAAGAAAGAAAGAAAAAAGAAAGAAAGAAAGAAAAGATAGAAAGAAAGAAAGAAAGATATTAAAAAGAAAGAAAGAAATTAAAAAGAAAGAAAGAAAGAAAGAAAGAAAGAAAGAAAGAAAGAAAGAAAGAAAAGAAAGAAAAACGAAAGAAAGAAAGAAAAAGAAAGAAAGAAAAAAGAATGAAAGAAATTAAAAAGAAAGAAAGAAAAAAGAAAGAAAGAAAAAATGAAAGAAAGAAAGAAAGAAAGAAAAAAGAAAGAAAGAAAAAAGAAAGAAATTAGAAAGGAAGAAAGAAAGAAAGAAAAAAAGAAAGAAAGAAAGAAAAAAGAAAGAAAGGAAAGAAAAAAGAAAGAAAGAAAGAACGTAGGAAAGAAAGATAGAAAGTAAGAAAGAAAGAAAGAAAGTAAGAACGTAGGAAAGAAAGAAAGAAATAAAAAAGAAAGAAAGAAAGAAAGAAAAAAGAAAGAAATCAAAAAGAAAGAAAGAAAGAAAGAAAAGAGAAAGAAAGAAAGAAAAAAGAAAGAAAGAAAGAAAGAAAGAAAGAAAGAAAGAAAGAAAGAAAGAAAGAAAAAAGAAAGAAAGAAAGAAAGAAAGAAAAAAGAAAGAAAGCATGAACGTAGGAAAGAAAGAAAGAAAGAAATAAGGAAAGAAAGAAAAAGGAAAGGAAGAAAGAAAGAAAAAAGAAAGAAAGAAAGAAAGAAAGAAATTAAAAAGAAAGAAATAAATTAAACAGAAAGAAAGAAAGAAAGAAAAAAGAAAGAAAGAAATTAAAAAGAAAGAAAGAAAGAAAGAAAAAAGAAAGAAAGAAAGAAAGAACGTAGGAAAGAAAGAAAGAAGGAAGAAAGAAAGAAAAAAGAAAGAAAGAACGTAGGAAAGAAAGAAAGAAAGAAAGAAAGAAAGACAGAAAAATTAAAAAGAAAGAAAGAAAGAAAAAAGAAAGAAAGAAAGAACGTGGGAAAGAAAGAAAGAACGTAGGAAAGAAAGAAATAAGGAAAGAAAGAAAGAAAGAAAGAAAGAAAAAAGAAAGAAAGATATTAAAAAGAAAGAAAGAAAGAAAGAAAAAAGAAAGAAAGAAAGAAAAAAGAAAGAAAGAAAGAAAAAAGAAAGAAAGAAAGAAAAAAGAAAGAAAGAAAGAAGGAAAGAAAGAAAAAAAGAAAGAAAGAAACAAAGATAGAGAGAAAGAAAGAAAGATATTAAAAAGAAAGATAGAAAGAAAGAAAGAAAGAAAAAAAGAAAGAAAAAAGAAAGAAAGAAAGAAAAAAGAAAGAAAGAAATTAAAAAGAAAGAAAGAAGGAAAGAAAAAAGAAAAAGAAAGAAAGAAAAAAGAAAGAAAGAAAGAAAGAAAGAAAGAAAGAAAGAAAAAAGAAAGAAAGAAAGAACGTAGGAATGAAAGAAAGAAAGAGAGTAAGAAAGAAAGAAAGATAGAAAGAAAGAAAGAAAGAAAGAAAGAGATTAAAAAGA
>JAVLUU010000442.1:92500-105000 GCA_032206185.1 Columba guinea
GAAAGAAAAAGAAAGAAAGAAAGAAAAAAGAAAGAAAGAAATAAAGAAAGAAGAATGTAAGAAAGAAAGAAGAAAGAAAGAAAGACAGAAAAAAAGACAGAAAGAAAGAAAGAAAAAAGAAAAAGATAGAAAAAGAAAGAAAGAAAGAAAGAAAGAAAGACAGACAGAAAGAAAGAAAGAAAATGAAAGAAAGAAAGAAAGAAAAAAGAAAGAAAGAAGAAAGAAAGAAAGAAGAAAGAAAGAATAATGAAAGAAAGAAAGACAGAAAGAAAGACTGAAAGAAAGAAAACAGAAAGAAAGAAAGAAGAAAGAAGGAAATAAAGAATAAAGAAATAAATAAAGAGAGAAGAAAGAAAGAAAAAAAAGAAAGAAAGAAAGAAAAAAGAAAGAAGGTAAAAAAGAAAGAAAGAAGAAAGAAACAAAAAAGAAATAAATTAAAAAGAAAGAAGGACTAGAAAGAAAGACAGAAAGAGTGGAAAAAAGAAAGAATGAAAAAAGAAAGAAATAAGAATGAAAAAACAAAGAAAGACAGAAAGAAAGACAGAAATAAAGAAAGAAGAAGAACGAAAGAAAGGAAGATAAAAGAAAGTAAGAAAAAAGAAAGAAAGAAAGAAAGAAAGACTAGAAACAAAGAAAAAAGAAAGAAAGAAAGAAAGAGAGAAAGAAAAAAGAAATAAAGAAGAAAGAAATAAAGAAAGAAAGAGAGAAAAAAGAAAGAAAGAAGAAAGAAAGAAAGAAGAAAGAAAGAAAGTATGAAAAAAGAAAGAAATAAGAAGAAATAAAAAAAGAAAGAGAGAAAAAGAAAGAAAGAAGAAAGAAAGAAAGAAGCAAGAAAGAAAGAAAGAAAGAAAGAAAAAAGAAAGAAAGAGAGAAAGAAAGAAAAAAGAAAGAAAGAAAGGAAAAAGAAAGAAAGAAAGAAAGAAAGAAGAAAGAAAGGAAGGAAGGAAGAAAGAAAGAAAGAAAGAAAGAAAGAATAAAAGAAAGAACGAAGAAAGAAAGACAGAAAAGAAGAAAGAAAAAGAAAGAAAGATGAAAGACAGAAAGAAAGAAGAAAGAAAGAAATAAAGAAAGAAGAAAGAAAGAAAGAAAGGAAAAGTAAGAAAGAAAAAAAGAAAAAAGAAAGAAAGAATAAGAAAGAAATAAAGAAAGAAAGAAAGAAAGAAGAAAGAAAGAAAGAAAGAAAGAAAGACAGAAAGAAAGAAGGAAAAAAAAGAAAGGAAAATAAATAAATAAAGAAAGAAAGAAAGAAAGAAAAAAGAAAGAAAGAAAAAGAAAAAAGAATAAAAGAATAAAGAAATAAAAAAAGAAAAAAGAAAGAAAGAAAAGAGAGAAAAAAAAGAGACAGAAAAAAACAAAGAAAGAAGAAAAGAAAGAAAGAAAGAAAGAAAGAAAGAAAAAATAAAGGAAGAAAGAAAGAAAGAAAGAAGAAAGAAAGAGAAAAAGAAAGAAAGAAAAAAGAAAGAAAAAAGAAAGAAAGAAGATAGAAAGAAAGAAAGAAGAAAGAAAGAAAGACAGAAAGAAAGACAGAAAGAATGAAAAAAGGAAAAGAAAGAGTGAAAGAAAGAAAAAAGAAAAAGAAATAAAAAGAAGGAAAGAAAGAAAGAAAGATAGAAAGAAAGAAAGAAATAAAGAAAAAAGAAAGAAAAAAGAAAGAAAGAAAGAAAGAAAGACAGAAAGAAAGAAGAAAGAAAAAGAAAGAAAGAAAGAAAGAAAAAAGAAAGAAGAAAGAAAGAAAGAAAAAAGAAAGAAAGAAAGAAAGAAAGAAAGAAAGAAAGAAAGAAAGAAAGAAAAAAGAAAGAAAGAAAGAACGTAGGAATGAAAGAAAGAAAGAGAGTAAGAAAGAAAGAAAGATAGAAAGAAAAAGAAAGAAAGAAAGAAATTAAAAAGAAGGAAAGAAGAAAAAAGAAAGAAAGAAAGAAAGAAAGAAAGAAAGAAAGAAAGAAAAAAGAAAGAAAGCAAGAACATAGGAAATAAAGAAAGAAAGAAAGAAAGAAGGATAGAAAGAAAGAAAGAAAGAAAGAAATTAAAAAGAAAGAAGAAAAAAGAAAAAGAAAGAAAGAAAAAAGAAAGAAAGAAAGAAAGAAGAAAGAAAGAAAGAACATAGGAAAGAAAGAACGTAGGACAGAAAGAAAGAAAGAAAGAAAGAAGAAAGAAAGAAAGAACGTAGGAAAGAAAGAAAGAACGTAGGAAAGAAAAAAGAAAGGAAGAAAGAAATTAAAAAGAAAGAAAGAAAGAAAAAAGAAAGAAAGATAGAAAGAAAAAAGAAAGAAAGCAAGAACGTAGGAAAGAAAGAAAGAAAGAAAGAAAGAAAGAAACAAACAAAGATAGAAAGAAAGAAAGAAAAAAGAAAGAAAGAAAGAAAGAAAGAAAAAAGAAAGAAAGAAGAACGTAGGAAAGAAAGAAAGAAAGAAGAAAGAAAGAAAAAAAGAAAGAAAGAAAGAACGTAGGAAAGAAAGAAAGAAAGAAAGAAAGAAAGAAAGAAAGAAAGAAAGAAAAAAGAAAGAAAGAACGTAGGAAAGAATGAAAGAAAGTAAGAAAGAAAAGATAGAAAGAAAGAAAGAAAGAAAGAAAGAAAGAAATTAAAAAGAAAGAAAGAAAGAATGAAAAAAGAAAGAAACAAAGAAAGAAAGAAAAAAGAATGAAAGAAAGAACGTAGGAAAGAAAGAAAGAAAGAAAAAAGAAAGAAAGAAAGAAGGAAAGAAAGAAAAAAAAGAAAGAAAGAAAGAAACAAAGATAGAAAGAAAGAAAGAAAGAAAGATATTAAAAAGAAAGAAAGAAATTAAAAAGAAAAAAAGAAAGAAAGAAAGAAAAAAGAAGGAAAGAAGAAAAAAGAAAGAAAGAAAGAAAAAAGAAAGAAAGAAAGAAAGAAAGAAAGAAAGAAAGAAAAAAGAAAGAAAGAAAGAAAGAACGTAGGAAAGAAAGAAAGAAGGAAGAAAGAAAGAAAAAAGAAAGAAAGAAAGAACGTAGGAAAGAAAGAAAGAAAGAAAGAAAGATAGAAAGAAAGAAAGAAAGAAAAATTAAAAAGAAAGAAAGAAAGAAAAAAGAAAGAAAGAACGTAGGAAAGAAAACAAGAACGTAGGAAAGAAAGAAAGAAAGAAAGAAAGAAAGAAAGAAAGAAACAAACAAACAACCAAGATAGAAAGAAAGAAAGAAAGAAACAAATTAAAAAGAAAGAAAGAAAGAAAGAAAGAAAGAAAAAAGAAAGAAAGAAAGAAAGAAAGAAAGAAAAAAAAAGAAAGCAAAACATAGGGAAGAAATAAAGAAAGAAAGAAAGAAAGAAACAAAGATAGAAAGAAAGAAAGAAAGAAAGAAAGAAATTAAAAAGAAAGAAAGAAAGAAAGAAAGAAAAAAGAAAGAAAGAAAAAGGAGAGAAAGAAATAAAGAAAAAAGAAAGAAATTAAAAAGAAAGAAAGAAAGAAGGAAACAAAAAAGAAAGAAAGAAAAAAGAAAGAAAGAAAGAACGTAGGAAAGAATGAAAGAAAGAAAGAAAGAAAGAAAAAAAAAGAAAGAAAGAAAGAAAGAAAAAAGAAAGAAAGAAAGATAGAAAAAAGAAAGAAAGAAAAAAAAAGAAAGAAAAAGAAAGAAAGAAAGAAAGAAAAAATAAAGAAAGAAAAAAAAAGAAAGAAAGAAATTAAAAAGAAAGAAAGAAAGAAAGAAAGAAAAAAAAAGAAATTAAGAAAGAAAGAAAGAAAAAAGAAAGAAAGGAAGAAAGAAAGAAAGAGAGAAAAAAAGAAAGAAAGAAGAAAGAAAGCAGGAATGAAACAAAGAAAGAAAGAAGAAAGAAATAAGAAAGAAAGAAAGAAAGAAGAAAGAAAGAAACAAAGAAAGAAAGACGGAAAGAAAGACAGAAAGAAAAAAAGTAAAAAGAAATTTAAGAAAAGAAAGAAAGAAAAAAAAGAAAGAAAGAAAGAAAAAAGCAAGAAAGAAGAAAGAAAGAAAGAAAGAAGAAAGAGAGAAAGAAAGAAAAAGAAAGAAAGAAAGAAAGAAAGACAGAAATAAAGAAAGGAAAAGAAATGAAAGAAAAAAAAGGAAGAAAGAAAAAGAACGAAAGAAGAAAGAAATGAAGACAGAAATAGAAAAAAGAGGAAGAAGAAAGAAAGAAAGAAAACAAGAAAGAAAGAAATAAGGAAGAAAGAAAGAAAAAAAAATAAAGAAAGAAAGAAAGAAAGAAGAAATAAATAGAAAGAAAGAAAGACAGAAAGAAAGAAGGAAGAAAAAAGAAAGAAAGAAGAAAGAGAAAAGAAAGAAAGAAGAAAGAAATAAAGAAAGAAGAAAACAGAAATAAAGAAAGAAAGAAAGAAAGACGAAAGAAAAAATAAAGAAAGAAAGAAGAATGAGAAAAGAAAGAAAGAAGAAAGAAAGAAAGAAGAAAAAAGCATGAAGAAAGAAGAAAGAAAGAAGAAAGAAAGAAGAAAGAAAGAAAGAGGGAAAAAAGAAAAAGAAAAAAGAAAGAAAGAAAGACAGAAAGAAAGAAAGGAAGAAAGAAATTCAGAAAGAAAGAAAGAAAGAGGGAAAAAAAGTAAGAAGAAAGTAAGAAAGAAAGAAACAAAGAAAGAAAGAAGAAAGAAAGAGAGAAGAAAGAAAGAAAGAGGAAAGAAAGAAGAACGAAAGAAAGCAAGAAAGAAAGAAAGAAAGAAAAAGAAAGAATAAAAGACAGAAAGAAAGAGAGAAAGAAAGAAAAAAGAAATGAAAAAAAGAAAGAAAGAAAAAGAAAGAAAGAAAGAAAGGAAGAGAGAAAGAAAGAAAGAAAAAAGGAAGAAAGAAGAAAAAAGAAACAGAAAGAAAGAAAGAAAAAGAAAGAAAGAAAGAAAAAAGAAAGAAAGAAATAAAGAAAGAAGAATGTAAGAAAGAAAGAAGAAAGAAAGAAAGACAGAAAAAAAGACAGAAAGAAAGAAAGAAAAAAGAAAAAGATAGAAAAAGAAAGAAAGAAAGAAAGAAAGAAAGACAGACAGAAAGAAAGAAAGAAAATGAAAGAAAGAAAGAAAGAAAAAAGAAAGAAAGAAGAAAGAAAGAAAGAAGAAAGAAAGAATAATGAAAGAAAGAAAGACAGAAAGAAAGACTGAAAGAAAGAAAACAGAAAGAAAGAAAGAAGAAAGAAGGAAATAAAGAATAAAGAAATAAATAAAGAGAGAAGAAAGAAAGAAAAAAAAGAAAGAAAGAAAGAAAAAAGAAAGAAGGTAAAAAAGAAAGAAAGAAGAAAGAAACAAAAAAGAAATAAATTAAAAAGAAAGAAGGACTAGAAAGAAAGACAGAAAGAGTGGAAAAAAGAAAGAATGAAAAAAGAAAGAAATAAGAATGAAAAAACAAAGAAAGACAGAAAGAAAGACAGAAATAAAGAAAGAAGAAGAACGAAAGAAAGGAAGATAAAAGAAAGTAAGAAAAAAGAAAGAAAGAAAGAAAGAAAGACTAGAAACAAAGAAAAAAGAAAGAAAGAAAGAAAGAGAGAAAGAAAAAAGAAATAAAGAAGAAAGAAATAAAGAAAGAAAGAGAGAAAAAAGAAAGAAAGAAGAAAGAAAGAAAGAAGAAAGAAAGAAAGTATGAAAAAAGAAAGAAATAAGAAGAAATAAAAAAAGAAAGAGAGAAAAAAGAAAGAAAGAAGAAAGAAAGAAAGAAGCAAGAAAGAAAGAAAGAAAGAAAGAAAAAAGAAAGAAAGAGAGAAAGAAAGAAAAAAGAAAGAAAGAAAGGAAAAAGAAAGAAAGAAAGAAAGAAAGAAGAAAGAAAGGAAGGAAGGAAGAAAGAAAGAAAGAAAGAAAGAAAGAATAAAAGAAAGAACGAAGAAAGAAAGACAGAAAAGAAGAAAGAAAAAGAAAGAAAGATGAAAGACAGAAAGAAAGAAGAAAGAAAGAAATAAAGAAAGAAGAAAGAAAGAAAGAAAGGAAAAGTAAGAAAGAAAAAAAGAAAAAAGAAAGAAAGAATAAGAAAGAAATAAAGAAAGAAAGAAAGAAAGAAGAAAGAAAGAAAGAAAGAAAGAAAGACAGAAAGAAAGAAGGAAAAAAAAGAAAGGAAAATAAATAAATAAAGAAAGAAAGAAAGAAAGAAAAAAGAAAGAAAGAAAAAGAAAAAAGAATAAAAGAATAAAGAAATAAAAAAAGAAAAAAGAAAGAAAGAAAAGAGAGAAAAAAAAGAGACAGAAAAAAACAAAGAAAGAAGAAAAGAAAGAAAGAAAGAAAGAAAGAAAGAAAAAATAAAGGAAGAAAGAAAGAAAGAAAGAAGAAAGAAAGAGAAAAAGAAAGAAAGAAAAAAGAAAGAAAAAAGAAAGAAAGAAGATAGAAAGAAAGAAAGAAGAAAGAAAGAAAGACAGAAAGAAAGACAGAAAGAATGAAAAAAGGAAAAGAAAGAGAGAAAGAAGGAAAAAAGAAAAAGAAATAAAAAGAAGGAAAGAAAGAAAGAAAGATAGAAAGAAAGAAAGAAATAAAGAAAAAAGAAAGAAAAAAGAAAGAAAGAAAGAAAGAAAGACAGAAAGAAAGAAGAAAGAAAAAGAAAGAAAGAAAGAAAGAAAAAAGAAAGAAGAAAGAAAGAAAGAAAAAAGAAAGAAAGAAAGAAAGAAAGAAAAAAGAAAGAAAAAGAAAGAAAGAAAGAAAGAAAAAAGAAAGAAAGAAAGAAAGAATTAAAGAAGAAAGAAAGAAAGAAAGAAGAAAGAAAGAAAGAAAGAAGGAAAAAGAAAGAAAGAAAGAAACAAAAAAGAGAGAAAGAAGAAAGAAAGAAAGACAGAAAGAAAGAAAGAAAGAAAGAAGGAAAGAAAAAAGAAAGAAAGACAGAAAGAAAGAAGAAAAAAGAAGGAAAGAAAGACTAGAAAGAAAGAAAAAAGAAAGAAAGAAAGAGAGAAAGAAAAAAGCATAAGAAAGAAAAAGAAAGAAAAAAAGAAAGAAGAAAGAAACAAAGAATAAAGAAAGAAAGAAAAAAGAAAGAAAGAAATAAAGAATGAAGAAAGAAAAAAAGAAAAAAGAAAGAAAGAATGAAAGAAAGGAACACAGAAAGAAAGACAGAAAGAAAGAAAAAAGAAAAAGAAAGAAAAAGAAAGAAAGAAAGAAAGACAGACAGAAAGAAAGAAAGAAAAAGAAAGAAAGAAAGAAAGAAAAATGAAAGAAAGAAAGAAAGAAAGAAAGAAAAAGTTAGGAAGATAAAAGAAAAAAGAAAGAAAGAAAAAAGAAAGAAAAGATAAAGAAAGAAAGAAAGACAGAAAGACCGAAAGAAAGAAAGAAAGATAAGGAAAGAAAGAAAGAAGAAAGAAAGAAAGAAAAGTAAATAAAGAAAAGAATAACAGAAAGAAAGAAGGAAAGACAGAAAGAAAGAAGAAGGGAAGAAAGACAGAAAGAAAGACAGAAAGAAAGAAAGAAAGAAAAAGAAATAGAAAGAATGAAAGACAGAAAGAAAGAAAAAAGAAAGAAAGAAAGAAAAAAGAAAGAAAGAAAGATAGAAGAAAGAAAGTAAGAAAGAAAGAAAGAAAAAGGAAAGAAAGAAAGAAAGAAAGAAAGAAAGAAAGAAAGAAAGAAAGGAAGAAAGAAAGAAAGAAAAAAGAAAGAAAGAAGAAAGAATGAAAGAAAGAAGAAAGAAAGAAAGAAAGAAAGAGAAAGATAGAAAGACAGAAAGAAAGACAGGAAGATATAAAGAAAAAAGAAATGAAAGAAAAAAAAGGAAGAAAGAAATAGAAAGAAACAAGAAAGAAAGAAAGAAAGAAAGAAGAAAGAAAAAAGAAAGAAAGAAAGAAAAAAGAAAGAAAGAAAGAAAATATAGAAAGAAGTAAAAAGAAAGAAAGAAAGAAAGAAGAAAGAAAGAAAGAAAGCAGAAAGAAAGAAAGAAAGAAAGACAGAAAGAAAGAAAGAAAAAGAAAGAAAGAAAGAAAGAAAGAAAGAAAGAAAGAAAAGAAAGAAAGAAAAAAGAAAGAAAAAAGAAATAAAGAAAAAAAGAAAGAAAAAAGAAAGAAAGAAAAAAGAGAGAAAGAAAAAAGAAAGAAAGAAAAAAGAAAGAAAGACCAGAATGAAAGACAGAAAGAGAGAAAAAAAGAAGATAAGAAAAAAGAAATAAAGAAAGAAAGAAAGAAACACAGAAAGGAAGAAAGAAAGAAGAAAGAAAGAAAGAAAGAAAGAAAAAAGAAAGAAAGAAGAAAGTAAGAAGGAAAGAAAGAAAGAAAGAAGAAAGAGAGAAGAAAGAAAGAAAGAGAGAAAAAAGAAAAAGAAAGAAAGAAAGAAAGAAAGAAGAAAGAAATAAAGAAAGAAAGAGAGAAAAAAGAAAGAAAGAAGAAAGAAAGAAAGAAGAAAGAAAGAAAGAAAGTATGAAAAAAGAAAGAAAGAGAGAAAGAAAGAAAAAAGAAAGAAAGAAAGAAAGAAAGAAAAAAGAAAGAAAGAAAGAAAGAAAGAAGAAAGAAAGGAAGGAAGGAAGAAAGAAAGAAAGAAAGAAAGAATAAAAGAAAGAACGAAGAAAGAAAGACAGAAAAGAAGAAAGAAAAAGAAAGAAAGATGAAAGACAGAAAGAAAGAAGAAAGAAAGAAATAAAGAAAGAAGAAAGAAAGAAAGAAAGGAAAAGTAAGAAAGAAAAAAAAAAGAAAGAAAGAATAAGAAAGAAATAAAGAAAGAAAGAAAGAAAGAAGAAAGAAAGAAAGAAAGACAGAAAGAAAGAAGGAAAAAAAAAGAAAGGAAAATAAATAAATAAAGAAAGAAAGAAAGAAAGAAAAAAGAAAGAAAGAAAAAGAAAAAAGAATAAAAGAATAAAGAAATAAAAAAAGAAAAAAGAAAGAAAGAAAAGAGAGAAAAAAAAGAGACAGAAAAAAACAAAGAAAGAAGAAAAGAAAGAAAGAAAGAAAGAAAGAAAGAAAAAATAAAGGAAGAAAGAAAGAAAGAAAGAAGAAAGAAAGAGAAAAAGAAAGAAAGAAAAAAGAAAAAAAAAAGAAAGAAAGAAGATAGAAAGAAAGAAAGAAGAAAGAAAGAAAGACAGAAAGAAAGACAGAAAGAATGAAAAAAGGAAAAGAAAGAGTGAAAGAAAGAAAAAAGAAAAAGAAATAAAAAGAAGGAAAGAAAGAAAGAAAGATAGAAAGAAAGAAATAAAGAAAAAAGAAAGAAAAAAGAAAGAAAGAAAGAAAGAAAGGAACACAGAAAGAAAGACAGAAAGAAAGAAAAAAGAAAAAGAAAGAAAAAGAAAGAAAGAAAGAAAGACAGACAGAAAGAAAGAAAGAAAAAGAAAGAAAGAAAGAAAGAAAAATGAAAGAAAGAAAGAAAGAAAGAAAGAAAAAGTTAGGAAGATAAAAGAAAAAAGAAAGAAAGAAAAAAGAAAGAAAAGATAAAGAAAGAAAGAAAGACAGAAAGACAGAAAGAAAGAAAGAAAGATAAGGAAAGAAAGAAAGAAGAAAGAAAGAAAGAAAAGTAAATAAAGAAAAGAATAACAGAAAGAAAGAAGGAAAGACAGAAAGAAAGAAGAAGGGAAGAAAGACAGAAAGAAAGACAGAAAGAAAGAAAGAAAGAAAAAGAAATAGAAAGAATGAAAGACAGAAAGAAAGAAAAAAGAAAGAAAGAAAGAAAAAAGAAAGAAAGAAAGATAGAAGAAAGAAAGTAAGAAAGAAAGAAAGAAAAAGGAAAGAAAGAGAGAAAGAAAGAAAGAAAGAAAGAAAGGAAGAAAGAAAGAAAGAAAAAAGAAAGAAAGAAGAAAGAATGAAAGAAAGAAGAAAGAAAGAAAGAGAAAGAAAGAAAGACAGAAAGAAAGACAGAAAGATATAAAGAAAAAAGAAATGAAAGAAAAAAAAGAAAGAAAGAAATAGAAAGAAACAAGAAAGAAAGAAAGAAAGAAGAAAGAAAAAAGAAAGAAAGAAAGTAAAAAGAAAGAAAGAAAGAAAGAAGAAAGAAAGAAAGAAAGCAGAAAGAAAGAAAGAAAGCAAGACAGAAAGAAAGAAAGAAAAAGAAAGAAAGAAAGAAAGAAAGAAAAGAAAGAAAGAAAAAAGAAAGAAAAAAGAAATAAAGAAAAAAAGAAAGAAAAAAGAAAGAAAGAAAAAAGAGAGAAAGAAAAAAGAAAGAAAGAAAAAAGAAAGAAAGACCAGAATGAAAGACAGAAAGAGAGAAAAAAAGAAGATAAGAAAAAAGAAATAAAGAAAGAAAGAAAGAAACACAGAAAGGAAGAAAGAAAGAAGAAAGAAAGAAAGAAAGAAAGAAAAAAGAAAGAAAGAAGAAAGTAAGAAGGAAAGAAAGAAAGAAAGAAGAAAGAGAGAAGAAAGAAAGAGAGAAAAAAGAAAAAGAAAGAAAGAAAGAAAGAAAGACAGAAAGAAAGAAAAAAAGAAAGTCAGAAAGAAAGAAAGAAAGAGAGAAAAAAAAGTAAGAAAGAAGAAAGAAAGAAAGAAGGAAAGAAAAAAGAAAGAAAGAAAGAATAACAGAAAGAAAGAAGGAAAGACAGAAAGAAAGAAAGAAAAAAGAAAAAGAAAGAAAAAGAAAGAAAGAAAGACAGAAAGAAAGAAAAAAGAAAGAAAGAAAGAAAGAAGGAAAAAAAAAAGGAAATAAAAAGAAAGAAAGACAGAAAGAAAGAAAAAGAAGGATAGAAAGAAAAAAAAAGAAAGGCAGAAAGAAAGAAAGAAAGAAAAAAGCAAGAAAAGAAAGAATGAAAGAGAAAGAAAGAAAAAAGAAAGAAAGAAGAAAGAAACTAAGAAAGAAAGAAAGAAAGAAAAAGGAAAGAAAGAAAGAAAGACAGAAAGAAAGACAGAAGAAAGAAATAAAGAAAGAAAAAAGAAAGAAAGAAAGAAAAAAAGAAAGAAGAAATAAAGAAATAAGAAAGAAAGAAAGAAAAAGAAAGAAAGAAAGAAAGAAAGAAGAAAGAAATTAAGAAAGAAAAGGGAAAGAAAGAAAAAAGAAAGACAGACAGAAAGAAAGAAAGGAGAAAGAAAGAAATAAGAAAGAAAGAAGGAAAAAGAAAGAAAGAAAGAAAGTAAGAAAGAAAGAATGAAGAAAGAAAAAAGAAAGAAAGAAAGAAAGAAAAAATAGAAAGAAGAAAGAAAAAAGAAAGAAAGAAAGAAGAAAGAGAAAAGAAAGAAAGAAAAAAGAAAGAAAGACAGAGAGACAGAAAGAAAGAAAAAGGAAAAAGAAATAAAAAGAAAGAAAAAGAAAGAAAGAAAAAAGAAAGAAAGAAAGAAAATAGAAAGAAAGAGAGAAAGAAAGAAAGAAAAAAGAAAGAAAGAAAGAAAAAAGAAAGAAGGAAAGAAAAAAAAGAAAGAAGAAAGAAAGAAAGACAAGAAAGAAAGAAAGAGAAAGAAAGAAAGAAAGAGAGAAAGAAAGAAAGAAAGAAGAGAAAGAAAGAAAGAAAGAAAAATAAGAAAGGAAGAAAGAAAGAAAAAAGAAAGAAAGAAAGAAGAAAGAAAGAAACAAGAAAGAAACAAAGAAAGAAAGGAAAAAGAAAGAAGGAAAGAAAGATGGAAAGACAGAAAGAAAGAAAGAAAAAGAAAAAGAAAGAAAAAGAAAGAAAGACAGAAAGCAAGAAAGAAAGAAGAAAGAAAGAAAAAAAGAAAGAAAAAAGAAAGAAAGAAAGAAAAAAGAAAGAAAGAAAGGAAGAAAGAAAGAAAGTAAGAAAAAAGAAACAATTAATTTCTTTCTTTCTTTCTTTCTATCTTTCTTTCTTTCTTTCTTTCCTATGTTCTTTCTTTCTTTCTTTTTTCTTTCTTTCTTTCTTTCTGTCTTTCTTTCTATCTTTCTTTTTATTTCTTTTTCTTCTTTCTTTCTTTATTTCTTTCTTTCTGTCTTTCTTTCTTTCTTTTATATTTCATTCTTTCTTTCTTTTTGTTTCTTTCTTTCTTTCTTTTTTCTTTCTTTCTTTCTTTTTTCTTTCTTTCTTTCTTATTTTTTTCTTTCTTCTTATTTCTTTCTTTCTTTCTTTCTTTCTTTCTTTCTTTCTTTCTTTATTCTTTCTTTCTTTCTTCTTTCTTTCTTTCTGCCTTTCTTTCTTTCTTTTTTTCTTTCTTTCTTTCTTCCTTTCTTTCTCTTTCTATCTTTGTGTCTTTCTTTCTGTCTTTCTCTCTTTCTTTTTCTTTCTTTTTCTTTTTTCTTTATTTCTTTCTGTCTTTCTGTCTTTCTTTTTTCTTTCTTTATTCTTTCTTTCTTTTTTCTATCTTTTTTCTTTCCTTCTTTCTTCTTTCTTTCTTTCTTTCTTTTTCTTTCTTTCTGTCTTTCTTTCTGTCTTTCTTTCTTTCTTCTTTCTTTCTTCTTTCTTTCTACAATTCTTCTTTCTTTCTTTCTTTCTTTCTTTCTTTCTTTCTTTCTCTTTCTTTTTCTTTTCTTTTTCTTTATTTCTATCTTTCTTCTGTCTTTCTGTCTTTCTTTCTGTCTTTCTTTCTTTTTTCTTTCTATCTTTCGTTCTTCTTTCTTTCCTTCTTTCTTGTTCTTTCTTTCTTTCTGCCTTTCTTTCTATCAGTCCTTTCTTTCTTTCTTTCTTTCTTTATGTCTTTCTTCCTTTCTTTCTTTCTTTTTCTTTCTTTTTCTTTCTTTTTCTTTTTTTTTTCTTTCTGTCTTTCTATCTTTCTTTCTTTCTCTCTGTCC
>JAVLUU010000442.1:110000-112500 GCA_032206185.1 Columba guinea
CTTTTTCTTTCTTTCTTTCTTATTTCTTTATTTCTTCTTTCTTTTTTTCTTTCTTTCTTTCTTTCTTTCTTTCTTTCTTTCTTTCTTTTTCTTTCTTTCTTTCTGTCTTTCTTTCTTTCTTTCTGCTTTCTTTCTTTCTTCTTTCTTTCTTTCTTTCTTTTTACTTTCTTTCTATATTTTCATTCTTTCTTTCTTTTTTCTTTCTTTCTTTCTTTTTTCTTTCATCTTTCTTTCTTTCTTTCTTTTTACTTTCTTTCTATATTTTCTTTCTTTCTTTTTTCTTTCTTTCTTTCTTTTTTCTTTCTTCTTTCTTTCTTTCTTGTTTCTTTCTATTTCTTTCTTTCTTTTTTTTCTTTCATTTCTTTTTTCTTTATATCTTTCTGTCTTTCTTTCTGTCTTTCTTTCTTTCTCTTTCTTTCTTTCTTTCTTTCTTCTTTCTTTCATTCTTTCTTCTTTCTTTCTTTTTTCTTTCTTTCTTTCTTTCTTTCCTTCTTTCTTTCTTTCTTTCCTACGTTCTTTCTTTCTTTCTTTCTTTCTTTCTTTCTTTTTTCTTCCTTTCTTTCTTTCTTTTTTCTTTCTTTCTTTCTTTCTTTCTTTCTTTCTTTTTTCTTTCTTTCTTTTTTTTTCTTTCTTTCTTTCTTTCTTTCTTTCTTTCTTTCTTTCTTTCTTTTGCCTTCTTTCTTTCTTTCTTATTTCTTTCTTTCTTCATTCTTTCTGTCTGTCTTTCTTTTTTCTTTCTTTCCCTTTTCTTTCTTACTTTGTTTCTTTCTTCTTTCTTTCTTTCTTTCTTATTTCTTTATTTCTTCTTTCTTTTTTTAATTTCTTTCTTTCTTTTTTCTTTTTTATTTCTTTCTTCTGTTTTTCTTTCTGTCTTTCTTTCCTTTTTCTTTCTTTCTTTCTTTCTTACTTTCTTTCTTCTTTCTTTCTTCCTTTCTTTCTTTTTTCTTTCTTTCTGTCTTTCATTCTTTCTTTTTATTTCTTTTTCTTTTTTCTTTCTTTCTTTCTGTCTTTCTTTCTGTCTTTCTTCCCTTCTTCTTTCTTTCTGTCTTTCCTTCTTTCTTTCTGTTATTCTTTCTTTATTTATTTTTCTTTCTTTCTTTCTTCTTTCTTCTTTCTTTCTTTCTTCTTTCTTTCTTTTTTCTTTCTTTCTTTCTTCCTTTCTTTCCGTCTTTCTTTCTTTATTTATTTTTCTTTCTTTCTTTCTTTCTTTGTTTCTTTCTTCCTTCTTTCTTTCTTTCTTTCTTTTTATTTCTTTTTCTTTTTCTTTCTTTCTTTCTTTCCTTCTTTCTTACTTTCTTTCTTTCTTCTTTCTTTCTTTCTTTTTTCTTTCTTTCTGTCTTTCTTTCTTTCTTTTTCTTTCTTTCTTTCCATCTTTCTTTCTTTCTTTCTTCTTTCTTTCTTTCTTCCTTCTTTCTTTCTTTCTTTCTTTTTATTTCTTTTTCTTTTTTCTTTCTTTCTTTCTTCATTCATTCTTTTTTCTTTCTTTCTTTTCTTTCTTTCTTTCTTTTTTCTTTCTTTCCTTTTTTTTCTTTCTTTCTTTTGTCTTTCTTCTTTCTTGCTTTCTTTCTTCTTTGTTTCTTTCTTTCTTTCTTTCTATATTTCTTTCTTTCTTTCTTTCTACCTTTCTTTCTTTCCTTCTTTCTTTCATTCTTTCTTCTTTCTTTCTTTTTTTTTATTTCTATCTTTCTTTCTTTATTTCTTCTTTCTTTCTTTTTTCTTTCTTTCTTTCTTTCTTTCTTTCTTTTTTCTTTCTTTTTTCTTTCTTTCTTTTCTTTCTTTCTTTTTTCCTTTCTTTCCTTCTTTTTTTCTTTCTTTCTTTCTGTCTTTCTTTCTTTCTTTCTTTCTTTTTCTTTCTTTTTCTTTTTTCTTTCTTTCTTTCTGTCTTTCTTTCTGTCTTTCTTTCTTTCTTTCTTTTTTCTTTCTTTCTTTCTTTCTTTTTCTTTCTTTTTCTTTTTTCTTTCTTTCTTTCTGTCTTTCTTTCTGTCTTTCTTTCTTTCTATCTTTTTTCTTCTTTCTTTCTTTCTTTTTTTCTTTCTTTTTCTTTTTTCTTTCTTTTATTCTGTCTTTCTGTCTTTCTTTTTTTCTTCTCTCTTTCTGTCTTTCTTTTTCTTTCTTTCCTTCTTTCTTTCTTTTTCATTCTTTCTTTCTTTCTGTCTTTCTTTCTGTCTTTCTTACATTCTTTCTTTTTCTTTCCTTCTTTCCTTCTGTCTTTCTGTCTTTCTTTCTTTCTTTTTTCTTTCTTTCTTTCCCTTTTCTTTCTTTTTTCTTTTTTCTTTTTTCTTTCTTTCTCTTTTTCATTCTTTTTGTATTTCTTCCTTTCTTTTTCTTTCTTTTTTTTTATTTCTTTCTGTCTTTCTTTCTGTCTTTCTTTCTTTCTTCCTTATTCTTTCTTTCTTCTTTCTTTCTTTCTTTTTATTTCTTTACTTTTTCTTTCTCTCTTTCTTTCTGTCTTTTTCTTTCTTTCTTTCTGTCTTTCTTTCTTTCTATCATTCTTTCTTTC
>JAVLUU010000442.1:115000-120000 GCA_032206185.1 Columba guinea
TTTTCTTTCTCTCTTTCTTTCTGTCTTTCTTTCTTTATTCTTTCTTTCTTTTATCCTTTTTCTTTCTTTCTTTCTTTTCCTTCTTTCTTTCTTTCTGTCTTCCCTTCTTTCTTTCTTTCTTCTTTCTTTTTTCCATTTTTCTTCCTTTCTTTTTCTTCTTTCTTTCTTGCTTTCTTTCTGTCTTTCTCTCTTTCTTTCTTTTTAATTTCTTTCTTTCTTTCTTTCTTTCTTTCCTACGTTCTTTCATTCTTTCTTTTTTCTTTCTTTCTTTTCTCTTTCTTCTTTCTTTCTTTCTTTTTTCTTTCTTCTTTCTATTTTTTCTTTCTTTCTTTCTTTCTTTCTTTTTTCTTTCTTCATTCTTTCTTTCTTCCTTTCTTTCTTTCTTTCTTTTTCCTTCTTTCTTTCTTTCTTATTTCTTTCTTTCTCCTTTCTTTCTTTCTGTCTGTCTTTCTTTTTTCTTTCTTTCCCTTTTCTTTCTTAATTTCTTTCTTCTTTCTTTCTTTCTTTTTCTTTCTTTCTTTCTTATTTCTTTATTTCTTCTTTCTTTTTTTCTTTCTTTCTTTCTTTCTTTCTTTCTTTCTTTCTTTCTTTTTCTTTCTTTCTTTCTGTCTTTCTTTCTTTCTTTCTGCTTTCTTTCTTTCTTCTTTCTTTCTTTCTTTCTTTTTACTTTCTTTCTATATTTTCATTCTTTCTTTCTTTTTTCTTTCTTTCTTTCTTTTTTCTTTCATCTTTCTTTCTTTCTTTCTTTTTACTTTCTTTCTATATTTTCTTTCTTTCTTTTTTCTTTCTTTCTTTCTTTTTTCTTTCTTCTTTCTTTCTTTCTTGTTTCTTTCTATTTCTTTCTTTCTTTTTTTTCTTTCATTTCTTTTTTCTTTATATCTTTCTGTCTTTCTTTCTGTCTTTCTTTCTTTCTCTTTCTTTCTTTCTTTCTTTCTTCTTTCTTTCATTCTTTCTTCTTTCTTTCTTTTTTCTTTCTTTCTTTCTTTCTTTCCTTCTTTCTTTCTTTCTTTCCTACGTTCTTTCTTTCTTTCTTTCTTTCTTTCTTTCTTTTTTCTTCCTTTCTTTCTTTCTTTTTTCTTTCTTTCTTTCTTTCTTTCTTTCTTTCTTTTTTCTTTCTTTCTTTTTTTTTCTTTCTTTCTTTCTTTCTTTCTTTCTTTCTTTCTTTCTTTCTTTTGCCTTCTTTCTTTCTTTCTTATTTCTTTCTTTCTTCATTCTTTCTGTCTGTCTTTCTTTTTTCTTTCTTTCCCTTTTCTTTCTTACTTTGTTTCTTTCTTCTTTCTTTCTTTCTTTCTTATTTCTTTATTTCTTCTTTCTTTTTTTAATTTCTTTCTTTCTTTTTTCTTTTTTATTTCTTTCTTCTGTTTTTCTTTCTGTCTTTCTTTCCTTTTTCTTTCTTTCTTTCTTTCTTACTTTCTTTCTTCTTTCTTTCTTCCTTTCTTTCTTTTTTCTTTCTTTCTGTCTTTCATTCTTTCTTTTTATTTCTTTTTCTTTTTTCTTTCTTTCTTTCTGTCTTTCTTTCTGTCTTTCTTCCCTTCTTCTTTCTTTCTGTCTTTCCTTCTTTCTTTCTGTTATTCTTTCTTTATTTATTTTTCTTTCTTTCTTTCTTCTTTCTTCTTTCTTTCTTTCTTCTTTCTTTCTTTTTTCTTTCTTTCTTTCTTCCTTTCTTTCCGTCTTTCTTTCTTTATTTATTTTTCTTTCTTTCTTTCTTTCTTTGTTTCTTTCTTCTTTCTTTCTTCCTTCTTTCTTTCTTGTTTCTTTCTTCTTTCTTTCTTTGTTTCTTTCTTTCTTTCTTTCTTTCTTCTTTCTTTCTTTTTTTTCTCTCTTTCTTTCTTTCATTGTTTCTTTTTTCTTACTTTCTTTCTTTCTTCCTTTCTTTCTTTCTTTTTTCTTTCTTTCTTTCTTTTTTCTTTCTTTTTTTCTTTCTTTCTTCTTTCTTTCTTGCTTTCTGTCTTTCTTTCTTTCTTTTTCTTTATTTTTCTTTTTTCTTTCTTTCTTTCTGTCTTTCCGTCTTTCTTTCTTTCTTTCTTTTCCCTTTCTTTCTTTGTTTCTTTCTTGTTTCTTTCTTTCTTCTTTCTTTCTTTCTTTCTTTTTTCTTTCTTTCTTCCTTTCTTATTTTTCTTTCTTTCTTTCTCTTCTTTCTTTCTTTCTTGTCTTTCTTTCTTCTTTCTTTTTTTTCTTTCTTTCTTTCTTTTTTCTTTCTTTCTTTTTTCTTTCTTTCTTTCTCTCTTTCTTTCTATTTTCTTTCTTTCTTTTTTCTTTCTTTCTTTTTCTTTCTTTCTTTTTATTTCTTTTTCCTTTTTCTTTCTTTCTGTCTCTCTGTCTTTCTTTCTTTTTTCTTTCTTTTCTCTTTCTTCTTTCTTTCTTTCTTTTTTCTTTCTTCTTTCTATTTTTTCTTTCTTTCTTTCTTTCTTTTTTCTTTCTTCATTCTTTCTTTCTTCCTTTCTTTCTTTCTTTCTTTATTTTCCTTTTTTCTTTCTTTCTTATTTCTTTCTTTCTCCTTTCTTTCTTTCTGTCTGTCTTTCTTTTTTCTTTCTTTCCCTTTTCTTTCTTAATTTCTTTCATCTTTCTTTCTTTCTTTATTTCTTTTTCTTTCTTTCTTTCTTATTTCTTTATTTCTTCTTTCTTTTTTTCTTTCTTTCTTTCTTTTTTCTTTCTTTCTTTCTTTTTCTTTCTTTCTGTCTTTCTTTCTTTCTTTCTTTCTGCTTTCTTTCTTTCTTCTTTCTTTCTTTCTTTCTTTTTACTTTCTTTCTATATTTTCTTTCTTTCTTTCTTTTTTCTTTCTTTCTTTCTTTTTTCTTTCTTCTTTCTTTCTTTCTTGTTTCTTTCTATTTCTTTCTTTCTTTTTTTCTTTCATTTCTTTTTTCTTTGTATCTTTCTGTCTTTCTTTCTGTCTTTCTTTCTCTTTCTTTCTTTCTTTCTTTCTTCTTTCTTTCATTCTTTCTTCTTTCTTTCTTTTTTCTTTCTTTCTTTCTTCCTTTCTTTCTTTCTTTCTTTCTTTCTTTCCTTTTTCTTTCTTTTTTTCTTTCTTACTTTCTTTCTTCTATCTTTCTTTCTTTCTTTTTTCTTTCTTTCTTTCTTTTTTCTTTCTTTCTGTCTTTCATTCTTTCTATTTCTTTTTCTTTTTTTCTTTCTTTCTTTCTGTCTTTCTTTCTGTCTTTCTTCCCTTCTTCTTTCTTTCTGTCTTTCCTTCTTTCTTTCTGTTATTCTTTTCTTTATTTACTTTTCTTTCTTTCTTTCTTCTTTCTTTCTTTCCTTATCTTTCTTTCTTTCTTCCTGTCTTTCTGTCTTTCTTTCTTTCTTTATCTTTTCTTTCTTTTTTCTTTCTTTCTTTTTTATCTTTCTAACTTTTTCTTTCTTTCTTTCTTTCTTTCTTTCTTTCTTTCCTTCTTTTTATTTCTTTTTCTTTTTTCTTTCTTTCACTCTTTCTTTTCCTTTTTTCATTCTTTCTGTCTTTCTTTCTGTCTTTCTTTCTTTCTTCTTTCTTTCTTTCTATCTTCTTTCTTTCTTTTTTCTTTCTTTTTTCTTTCTTTCTTTTTCTCTTTCTTTCTTCTTTCTTTCTTTCTTCCTTTATTTTTTCTTTCTTTCTTTCTTTCTTTCTTTCTTTCTTTTCTTCTTTCTTTGTTTTTTTCTGTCTCTTTTTTTTCTCTATTTTCTTTCTTTCTTTTTTCTTTTTTTATTTCTTTATTCTTTTATTCTTTTTTCTTTTTCTTTCTTTCTTTCTTCTTTCTTTCTTTCTTTCTTTATTTCTTTCTTATTCTTTCTTTCTTTTTTCTTTTTTTCTTTCTTACTTTTCCTTTCTTTCTTTCTTTCTTCTTTCTTTATTTCTTTCTTTCTTTTTTCTTTCTGTCTTTCATCTTTCTTTCTTTTTCTTTCTTCGTTTCTGTCTTTCTTTCTTCGTTCTTTCTTTTATTCTTTCTTTCTTTCTTTCTTTCTTCCTTCCTTCCTTTCTTTCTTCTTTCTTTCTTTCTTTCTTTTTTCTTTCTTTCTCTCTTTCTTTTTTCTTTCTTTCTTTCTTTCTTTCTTTCTTTCTTTCTTCTTTCTTTCTTTCTTCTTTCTTTCTTTTTTCTCTCTTTCTTTCTTTATTTCTTTCTTATTTCTTTCTTTTTTCATACTTTCTTTCTTTCTTCTTTCTTTCTTTCTTCTTTCTTTCTTTTTTCTCTCTTTCTTTCTTTATTTCTTTCTTCTTTATTTCTTTTTTCTTTCTCTCTTTCTTTCTTTCTTTCTTTTTTCTTTGTTTCTAGTCTTTCTTTCTTTCTTTCTTTCTTTTTTCTTACTTTCTTTTATCTTCCTTTCTTTCGTTCTTCTTCTTTCTTTATTTCTGTCTTTCTTTCTGTCTTTCTTTGTTTTTTCATTCTTATTTCTTTCTTTTTTCATTCTTTCTTTTTTCCACTCTTTCTGTCTTTCTTTCTAGTCCTTCTTTCTTTTTAATTTATTTCTTTTTTGTTTCTTTCTTCTTTCTTTCTTTTTTACCTTCTTTCTTTTTTCTTTCTTTCTTTCTTTTTTTTTCTTTCTTTCTTCTCTCTTTATTTATTTCTTTATTATTTATTTCCTTCTTTCTTCTTTCTTTCTTTCTGTTTTCTTTCTTTCAGTCTTTCTTTCTGTCTTTCTTTCTTTCATTATTCTTTCTTTCTTCTTTCTTTCTTCTTTCTTTCTTTTTTCTTTCTTTCTTTCTTTCTTTTTCTTTCTTTCTTTCTGTCTGTCTTTCTTTCTTTCTTTCTTTCTTTCTTTCTTTTTCTATCTTTTTCTTTTTTCTTTCTTTCTTTCTGTCTTTTTTTCTGTCTTTCTTTCTTCTTTCTTTCTTACTTTCTTCTTTCTTTATTTCTTTCTTTCTTTTTTCTTTCTTTCTTTCTTTTTCTTTCTTTCTTTCTGTTTCTTTTTTCTTCTTTCTTCCTTTTTTCTTTCTTTCTTTCTCTCTTCCTTTCTTTCTTTTTCTTTCTTTCTTTTTTTTCATTTCTTTTTTCTTTCTTTCTCTCTTTCTTTCTGTCTTTTATTCTTTCTTT
>JAVLUU010000442.1:125000-127500 GCA_032206185.1 Columba guinea
TTCTTTCATTTCTTTCTTTCCTTTTTCTTTCTTTCTTTTTAATTTCTTTCTTTCTTTCTTGATATTTTTCTTTCTTTCTTTCTTTCTTTCCTACATTCTTTCTTTCTTCTTTCTTTCTTTCGTTCTTTCTTTCTTTCCTTCTTTCTTTCTTTTTTCTTTCTTTCTTTATTTCTTTTTCTTTCTTTCTTTCTTTCTTTTTTCTTTCTTTCTTTCTTTCTTTCTTTCTTTCTTCTTTCATTTTCTTTCTTTCTTTCTTTCTTCCTTTCTTTCTTTTTAATTTCTTTCTTTCTTTCTTTTTAATTTCTTTCTTTCTTTTTAATTTCTTTCTTTCTTTCTTTCTTTCTTTCTTTCTTTCTTTTTCATTTCTTTTTTTCTTTTTAATTTCTTTCTTTCTTTCTTTCTTTTTTCTTTTTTTCTTTCTTTCTTTCTCTTTTTTTAATTTCTTTCTTTCTTCTTTCTTTCTTTCCTACGTTCTTTCTTTCTTTGTTTCTTTTTAATTTCTTTCTTTCTTTCTTTCTTCTATCTTTCTTTTTTCTTTCTTTCTTTCCTACGTTCTTTCTTTTTTTTTTTCTTTCTTTCCTTCTTTCTTTCTTTCTTTATTTCTTTCTATCTTTCTTTCTTTCTTACTTTCTTTCTTTCTTTCCTACGTTCTTTCTTTCTTTTTTCTTTCTTTCTTTCTTTCTTTCTTTCTTTCTTTCTTTCTTTCTTTCTTTCTTTCTTTTTTCTTTCTTTCTTTCTTTTTTTTTAATTTCTTCATTTTTTTCTTTCTTTCTTCTTCCTTTCTTTCTCTTTCCTACGTTCTTTCTTTCTTTCTTTTTTCTTTTTTTCTTTCTTTATTTCTCTTTCTTTAATTTCTTTCTTTCTTTTATTCTTTCTTTCTTCTTTCTTTCTTTCCTACATTCTTTCTTTCTTTCTTTCTTCTTTCTTTCTTTCTTTCTTTCTTTCTTTCTTTCTTTCTTTCTTTCTTACTTTCTGTTTTCTTTCTTTTTTCTTTCTTTCTTTCTTTCTTTTAAATTTCTTTCTTTCTTTCTTTCTTTTTAATTTCTTTCTTTCTTTCTTTCTTTCCTTTTTCTTTCTTTCTTTCTTTCTTTCTTTCTTTCTTTCTTTTTCATTTCTTTCTTTCTTTTTTCTTTCTTTCTTTCTTCTTTCTTTCTTTCTTTCTTTCTTTCTTTCTTTCTTTCTTTTTCATTTCTTTTTTTCTTTTTAATTTCTTTCTTTCTTTCTTTCTTTCTTTCTGTCTTCGTATCTTTCTTTCTTTCTTTCATTCCTACGTTCATTCTTTCATTCCTACGTTCTTTCTTTCTTTCTTTTTTCTTTCTTTCTTTCTTTCTTTCTTTCTTTCTTTCTTTCTTTCTTTCTTTTTTCTTTCTTTCTTTCTTTCCTACGTTCTTTCTTTATTTCTTTTTTTTCTTCTTTCTTTCTTTCTTTCCTTCTTTCTTTTTTTCTTTCTTTCTTTCTTTTTTCTTTCTCTCTTTCTTTCTTTTTAATTTCTTTCTTTCTTTCTTTCTTTCTTTCTTTCTTTTTAATTTCTTTCTTTCCTACGTTCTTTTTTCTTTCTTTCTTTCTTACGTTATTTCTTTCTTTCATACGTACTTTCTTTCTTTCTTACGTTCTTTCTTTCTTTCTTTCTTTCTTTTTCTTTCTTTCTTTCTTTCTTTTTAATTTCTTTCTTTCTTTCCTACGTTCTTTCTTTCTTTCTATTTCTTTATTTCTCTTTCTTTCTTTCTTTCTTTCTTTCTTTCTTTCTTTTTTCTTTCTTTCTTTCTTTCTTTTTTCTTTCTTTCTTTCTTTATTTTAATTTCTTTCTTTCTTTTTTCTTTCTTTCTTTCTCTTTTTCTTTCTTTCTTTATTTCTTTTTAATTTCTTTCTTTCTTTTTTCTTTCTTTCTTTCTTTCTTTCTTTCTTTTTTCTTCCCTTTTTTCTTCCCTTCTTTCTTTCCTACGTTCTTTCTTTCTTTATTTCTTCTTTCTTTCTTTCTTTCTTTTTAATTTCTTTCTTTCTTTCTTTCTTTCTTTTCAATTTCTTTCTTTCCTACGTTCTTTCTTTCTTTCTTTCTTTCTTTTTCTTTCTTTCTTTCTTTCTTTCTTTCTTTCTTTCTTTCTTTCTTTTTTCTTTCTTTCTCTTTTCTTTCTTTCTTTCTTTCTTTCTTTCTTTCTTTCTTTCTTTATTTCTTTCTTTCTTTCTTTTTAATTTCTTACTTTCTTTCTTTCTTTCCTACGTTCTTTATTTCTTTTATTTTCTTTCTTTCATTCTTTCTTTTTTCTTTCTTTTATTTTCTTTCTTTCTTTCTGTCTTTCTTTTTTCTTTCTTTTATTTTCTTTCTTTCTTTCTTTCTTTCTTTCTATATTTCTTTCTTTCTTTCTTTCTTTCCTACGTTCTTTCTTTCTTTCTTTCTTCTTTCTTTCTTTCTTTCTTTTTTGTTTCTCTTTCTTTCTTTCTTTCTTTCTTTTTTCTTTCTTTCTTTCTTTCTCTCTTTCTTTCCTACGTTCTTTCTTTCTTT
>JAVLUU010000442.1:152500-157500 GCA_032206185.1 Columba guinea
TTTCTTTCTTTCTTTCTTTCTTTCCTATGTTCTTTCTTTCTTTTTTCTTTCTTTCTTTCTTTCTTTCTTTCTTTCCTACGTTCTTTCTTTCTTTCTTTCTTTTTTCTTTCTTTCTTTCTTTCCTTCTTTCTTTCTTTGTTTCTTTCTTTCCTTTTTCTTTCTTTCTTTCTTTCTTTCTTTCTTTTTAATTTCTTTCTTTCTTTCTTTCTTTCCTACATTCTTTCTTTCTTTCTTTTTTCTTTCTTTCTTTCTTTTTTCTTTCTTTCTTTCTTTCTTTTTTCTTTCTTTCTTTTTAATTTCTTTCTTTCTTTTTTCTTTCTTTCTTTCTTTCTTTTTAATTTCTTTCTTTCTTTCTTTCTATCTTTCTTTCTTTCTTTCCTATGTTCTTTCTTTCTTTCTTTTTTATTTCTTTCTTTCTTTCTTTCTTTCTTTCTTTCTTTCTTTCTTTCTTTCTTTCTTTCCTATGTTCTTTCTTTCATTCTTTTTTCTTTCTTTCTTTTTTCTTTCTTTCTTTCTTTCTTTCTTTTTTCTTTCTTTCTTTTTTTTAATTTCTTTCATTTTTTTCTTTCTTTCTTTCTTTTTTTCTTTCTTTCTTTCTTTCTTTTTTCTTTCTTTCCTACGTTCTTTCTTTCTTTCTTTTTTCTTTCTTTCTTTCTTTATTACTTTCTTTCTTTCTTTTTTCTTTCTTTTTTCTTTCTTTCTTTCTTTCTTTCTTTTTAATTTCTTTCTTTCTTTCTTTCTTTCTTTCTTTCTTTCCTACGTTCTTTATTTCTTTCTTTTTTCTTTCTTTCTTTCTTTATTTCTTTCTTACTTTCTTTTTTCTTTCTTTCTTTCTTTTTTCTTTCTTTCTTTCTTTCTTTTTAATTTCTTTCTTTTTTATTTCTTTCTTTCTTTCTTTTTTGTTTCTTTCTTTCTTTCTTTCTTTTTTCTTTCTTTCTTTCTTTCTCTCTTTCTTTCCTACGTTCTTTCTTTCTTTTTTCTTTCTTTCTTTCTTTCTTTCTTTTTTCTTTCTTTCTTTCTTTCCTTCTTTCTTTCTTTGTTTCTTTCTTTTTTCTTTCTTTCTTTCCTTATTTTAATTTCTTTCTTTCTTTTTTCTTTCTTTCTTTCTTTATTTCTTTTTTTTTCTTTCTTTCTTTTTTCTTTCTTTCTTTCTTTCTTTTTTCTTTCTTTCTTTCTTTCTTTTATTTTCTTTCTTTCTTTCTTTTTTCTTTCTTTTATTTTTTTTTCTTTCTTTCTTTCTTTCTTTTTTCTTTCTTTCCTACGTTCTTTCTTTCTTTCTTTTTAATTTCTTTCTTTCTTTATTACTTTCTTTCTTTCTTTTTTCTTTCTTTTTTCTTTCTTTCTTTCTTTCTTTCTTTCTTTCTTTTTAATTTCTTTCTTTCTTTCCTACGTTCTTTATTTCTTTCTTTTTTCTTTCTTTCTTTCTTTATTTCTTTCTTCCTTTCTTTTTTCTTTCTTTCTTTCTTTTTTCTTTCTTTCTTTCTTTCCTTCTTTCTTTCTTTCTTTCTTTCTTTACTTTTTCTTTCTTTCTTTCTTTCTTTTTTCTTTCTTTCTTTCTTTCTTTCTTTCTTTCTTTTTTCTTTCTTTCTTTCTTTCCTACGTTCTTTCTTTCTTTCTTTCTTTCTTTTTTCTTTCTTTCTTTTTAATTTTTCTTTCTTTCTTTCTTTCTTTCTTTCTTTCTTTCTTTCTTTCTTTCTTTCTTTTTTCTTTCTTTCTTTCTTTCTTTCTTTCTTTCTTTCTTTTTTCTTTCTTTCTTTCTTTCTTTCTTTCTTTCTTTTTAATTTCTTTCTTTCATTCTTTCTTTTTTCTTTCTTTCTTTCTTTCTTTCTTTCTTTTTAATTTCTTTCTTTCTTTCTTTCCTACGTTCTTTCTTTCTTTGTTTTTTCTTTCTTTCTTTCTTTCTTTCTTTCCTACGTTCTTTCTTTCTTTCTTTCTTTCTTCTTTCTTTCTTTCTTTCTTTCTTTCTTTTTAATTTCTTTCTTTCTTTCTTTCTTTCTTTCTTTTTAATTTCTTTCTTTCCTACGTTCTTTTTTTCTTTCTTTCTTTCTTACGTTCTTTTTTCTTTCTTTCTTTCTTTTTAATTTCTTTCTTTCTTTTTTCTTTCTTTCTTTCTTTCTTTCTTTCTTTCTTTCTTTCTTTCTTTTTTCATTCTTTCTTTCTTTTTTCTTTCTTTCTTTCTTTAATTTCTTTCTTTCTTTTTTGTTTCTCTCTTTATTTCTTTTTTCTTTCTTTCTTTCTTTATTTCTTTTTAATTTCTTTCTTTCTTTTTTCTTTCTTTCTTTCTTTCCTTTTAATTTCTTTCTTTCTTTCTTTCTTTCTTTCTATCTTTCTTTCTTTATTTCTTTCCCACGTTCTTTCTTTCTTTCTTTCTTCTTTCTTTTGTTCTTTCTTTCTTTCTTTCTTTCTTTCTTTTTTCTTCCTTTCTTTCTTTCCTACGTTCTTTCTGTCTTTATTTCTTCTTCTTTCTTTCTTTCTTTCTTTTTAATTTCTTTCTTTCTTTCTTTCTTTTTAATTTCTTTCTTTCCTACGTTCTTTCTTTCTTTCTTTCTTTCTTTTTCTTTCTTTCTTTCTTTCTTTCTTTCTTTCTTTTTTCTTTCTTTCTTTCTTTCTTTCTTTCTTTCTTTCTTTCTTTCTTTCTTTCTTTCTTTTTTCTTTTTAATTTCTTACTTTATTTCTTTCTTTCCTACGTTCTTTCTTTCTTTTATTTTCTTTCTTTCTTTCTTTCTTTTTTCTTTCTTGTATTTTCTTTCTTTCTTTCTTTCTTTCTTTTTTCTTTCTTTTATTTTCTTTCTTTCTTTCTTTCTATCTTTCTTCCTTTCTTTCTTTCTTTCCTACGTTCTTTCTTTCTTTCTTCTTTCTTTCTTTCTTTCTTTCTTTTTTGTTTCTTTCTTTCTTTCCTTCTTTTTTCTTTCTTTCTCTCTTTCTTTCCTACGTTCTTTCCTTCTTTTTTCTTTCTTTCTTTCTTTCTTTCTTTCTTTCTTTCTTTCTTTCTTTCTGTTTTCTTTCTTTCTTTCTTTCTTTTTAATTTCTTTCTTTCTTTCTTTCTTTCCTACGTTCTTTCTTTCTTCTTTTTTCTTTCTTTCTTTCAATTTCTTTCTTTCTTTCTTTCTTTCTTTCTTTCTTTCTTTCTTTTTTCTTTCTTTTTAATTTCTTTCTTTCTTTCTTTTTTCTCTTTCTTTCTTTTTTTTCTTTCTTTCTTTCTTTCTTTCTTTCTTTCTTTTTAATTTCTTTCTTTCTTTCTTTCTTTCTTTCTTTTTAATTTCTTTCTTTCTTTCTTTCTTTCCTACGTTCTTTCTTTCTTTCTTTTTTCTTTCTTTCTTTCTTTCTTTCTTTCTTTCTTTCTTTCCTACGTTCTTTCTTTCTTTCTTTTTAATTTCTTTCTTTCTTTCTTTCTTTCTTTCTTTCTTTCTTTCTTTCTCTCTTTCTTTCTTTTTTCTTTCTTTCTTTCTTTCTTTTTTCTTTCTTTCTTTCTTTCTTTTTTCTTTCTTTCTTTCTTTCTTTTTTCTTTCTTTCTTTCTTTCTTTCTTTCTTTCTTTTTTCTTTCTTTCCTACGTTCTTTCTTTCATTCTTTCTTTCTTTCTTTCTTTCTTTTTTCTTTCTTTCTTCCTTTCCTTCTTTCTTTCTTTTTTTCTTTCTTTCCTTTTTCTTTCTTTCTTTCTTTCTTTCTTTTTAATTTCTTTCTTTCTTTTTTCTTTCTTTCCTACGTTCTTTCTTTCTTTCTTTTTTATTTCTTTCATTCTTTCTTTTTTCTTTCTTTTTTCTTTCTTACTTTCTTTTTAATTTCTTACTTTCTTTTTTCTTTCTTTCTTTCTTTCTTTTTAATTTCTTTCTTTCTATTTTCTTTCTTTCTTTCTTTTTTCTTTCTTTCTTTCTTTTTTCTTTCTTTCTTTCTTTCTTTCTTTCTTTCTTTCTTTCTTTCTTTCTTTTTAATTTCTTTCTTTCTTTCTTTCCTACGTTCTTTCTTTCTTTCTTTTTTCTTTCTTTCTTTCTTTCTTTCTTTCCTACGTTTTTCTTTCTTTCTTTTTTCTTTCTTTCTTTCTTTCCTATGTTCTTTCTTTCTTTCTTTCTTTTTTCTTTCTTTCTTTCTTTCTTTTTAATTTCTTTCTTTCTTTCTTTCTTTCCTAAGTTCTTTGTTTCTTTCTTCTTTCTTTCTTTCTTTCTTTCTTTCTTTTTAATTTCTTTCTTTCCTACGTTCTTTTTTTCTTTCTTTCTTTCTTACGTTCTTTTTTCTTTCTTTCTTTCTTTTTAATTTCTTTCTTTTTTCTTTCTTTCTTTCTTTCAATTTCTTTCTTTCTTTCTTTCTTTCTTTCTTTCTTTTTTCTTTCTTTTTAATTTCTTTCTTTCTTTTTTCTTTCTTTCTTTCTTTAATTTCTTTCTTTCTTTTTTGTTTCTCTCTTTATTTCTTTTATCTTTCTTTCTTTCTTTATTTCTTTTTAATTTCTTTCTTTCTTTTTTCTTTCTTTCTTTCTTTCCTTTTAATTTCTTTCTTTCTTTCTTTCTATCTTTCTTTCTTTATTTCTTTCCCACGTTCTTTCTTTCTTTCTTTCTTCTTTCTTTTGTTCTTTCTTTCTTTCTTTCTTTCTTTCTTTCTTTTTTCTTCCTTTCTTTCTTTCCTACGTTCTTTCTGTCTTTATTTCTTCTTCTTTCTTTCTTTCTTTCTTTTTAATTTCTTTCTTTCTTTCTTTCTTTTTAATTTCCTTCTTTCTTTCTTTCTTTCTTTCTTTCTTTCCTACGTTCTTTCTTTATTTTTTCTTTCTTTATTTCTTTCTTTCTTTTTCTGTTTTCTTTATTTCTTTCTTTCTTTCCTACGTTCTTTCTTTCTTTTATTTTCTTTCTTTCTTTCTTTCTTTTTTCTTTCTTTCTTTCTTTCTTTTTTCTTTCTTTCTTTCTTTCTTTCTTTCTTTCTTTTAAATTTCTTACTTTATTTCTTTCTTTCCTACGTTCTTTCTTTCTTTTATTTTCTTTCTTTCTTTCTTTCTTTTTTCTTTCTTGTATTTTCT
>JAVLUU010000443.1:0-55056 GCA_032206185.1 Columba guinea
GGGTGACACTGGAGCACCCGTGGGTGACATTGGATCCATCTGTGTGACACTGGAGCACCCGTGGGTGACACTGGACACCCCGTGGGTGACCCTGGTGCACCTGTGGGTGACATTAGATCCCCCCTGGGTGACACTGGCGCACTCGTGGGTGACACTGGGGCACCCTTGGGTGACATTGGACACCCCGTGGGTGACATTGGGGCACCCGGTGGGTGACATTGGATCCATCTGGGTGACACTGGAGCACCCATGGGTGACATTAGCTCCCCCCTGGGTGACATTGGAGCACTTGTGGGTGACATTGGACACCCCGTGGGTGACACCGGAGCACCCGTGGGTGACATTGGATCCTTGTGTGTGACATTGGAGCACTCGTGGGTGACATTAGATCTCCCCTGGGTGACACTGGAGCACTCGTGGGTGACACTGGAGTACCCATGGGTGACACTGGAGCACTCGTGGGTGACATTGGACACCCCCCTGGGTGACACTGGGACACTCATGGGTGACATTGGACACCCTGTGGGTGACATTGGACACCCCGGTGGGTGACACTGGGGCACCTGTGGGTGACATTAGATCCCCCCTGGTGACACTGGAGCACTCGTGGGTGACACTGGACACCCCGTGGGTGACACTGGAACACCCGTGGGTGACATTGGATCCTTGTGGGTGACATTGGAGCACTCGTGGGTGACATTAGATCTCCCCTGGGTGACACTGGAGCACTCGTGGATGACACTGGGGCACCCCTGGGTGACATTGGGACACCCCATGGGTAACACTGGAGCACCATAGGTGACATTAGATCCCCCCTGGGTGACACTGGAGCACTCGTGGGTGACATTGGGGCACCCCTTGGTGACATTGGACACCCTGTGGGTGACACTGGAGCACCCGTGGGTGACATTGGATCCTTCTGGGTGGCACTGGAGCACTCGTGGGTGACATTGGACACCCCCCTGGGTGACACTGGGAAACTCATGGGTGACATTGGACACCCTGTGGGTGACATTGGACACCCCGTGGGTGACACTGGGGCACCCGTGGGTGACATTTGATCCATCTGGGTGACACTGGAGCACCCGTGGGTGACACTGGAGCACTCGTGGGTGACATTGGACACCCCCCTGGGTGACACTGGGACACTCATGGGTGACATTGGACACCCTGTGGGTGACATTGGACACCCCGTGGGTGACACTGGGGCACCCGTGGGTGACATTGGATCCATCTGGGTGACACTGGAGTACCCGTGGGTGACACTGGACACGCCGTGGGTGACACTGGAACACCCGTGGGTGACATTGGATCCATCTGGGTGACACTGGAGCACTCGTGGGTGACACTGGAACACTCATGGGTGACATTGGACACCCCGTGGGTGACACTGGGGCACCCGTGGGTGACATTGGATCCATCTGGGTGACACTGGGGCACCCGTGGGTGACATTAGATCCCCCCTGGGTGACACTGGAGCACTCGTGGGTGACACTGGACACCCCGTGGGTGACACTGGAACACCCGTGGGTGACATTGGATCCTTGTGTGTGACATTGGAGCACTCGTGGGTGACATTAGATCTCCCCTGGGTGACACTGGAGCACTCGTGGGTGACACTGGAGTACCCATGGGTGACACTGGAGCACTCGTGGGTGACATTGGACACCCCCCTGGGTGACACTGGGACACTCATGGGTGACATTGGACACCCTGTGGGTGACATTGGACACCCCGTGGGTGACACTGGGGCACCCGTGGGTGACATTGGATCCATCTGGGTGACACTGGGGCACTCGTGGGTGACATTAGATCCCCCCTGGGTGACACTGGAGCACTCGTGGGTGACACTGGACACCCAGTGGGTGACACTGGGGCACCCGTGGGTGACATTGGATCCTTCTGGGTGACACTGGAGCACCCGTGGGTGACATTGGATCCTTCTGGGTGACACTGGAGCACTCGTGGGTGACACTGGACACCCCTTTGGTGACACTGGAACACCCGTGGGTGACATTGGATCCTTCTGGGTGACACTGGAGCACTCGTGGGTGACATTGGACCCCCCCGTGTCCCCCCACTTCCCCACCCCCCCACACACGTGACGTGGGGACCCGGCTCCACGCGACCACCGGCTCACGTGGCTCCTGAGCCCCCCCCAACCCGTGTCACCCCCCCACCCCCACCCGTGTCACCCACCCCCCCCACACGTGTCCCCGCCCCCTCCCGTGGGCGGTGCCACCGCAGCCGGTGCCGGTGACACCACGGAGCCGGTACCGGGGGGACACGGGTGGGGAGCCTGGGGGTCCCGGGGGGTCCCAGGGGGAGTCGGTGGGGGGGTCAGGGGACACGGGGGGGTCGGGGGGGTCCTAGGGGTCCCGGGGGGGCGTCAGGTGACACGGGGCGGGGGGGTCGGGGGTCTCGGGGGGGGTCGGGGGTCATTGGGGGGGGTTGTGGGGAGGTCCTTGGGGTCCCAAGGGGGGTCAGGGGACACTGAGGGGGGGTCAGGGGTCTCGGGGGGGGGTCCTTGGGGTCCCGCGTGGGCGTCAGGTGACATGGGCGGGGGGTCGGGGGTCTCGGGGGGGGTCGGGGGTCACTGGGGCACTGGGGGGGGTTGGGGGGTGGTTCTTGGGGTCTCGGTGGGGGGCTCGGGGGACACGGGGGCGGTTGGGGTGGGTCCTTGGGGTCCCGCGTGGGCGTCAGGTGACACGGGTCGGGGGGTCTGGGGTCTCGTGGGGGGGGTCGGGGGTCACTGGTGGGGGTTGGGGGGTGGTTCTTGGGGTCCCAGGGGGGGTCAGGGGACACTGAGGGGGGGTCAGGGGTCTCGGGGGGGGGGTCCTTGGGGTCCCGGGAGGGGTCAGGGGACACTGTGGGGGGGGGGTCGGGGGTCTCGGGGGGGGGTCTGGGGTCATTGGGGGGGGTGGGGGGGAGTCCTTGGGGTCCCAGGGGGGGTCAGGGGACACTGAGGGGGGGTCGGGGGACACGGGGGGGGGGGGTCGGGGTCACTGGGGGGTCCCGGATGAGGGGGCTCAGGGGACACGGGGGGGTCTTGGGGGGCACCGGGGGGTCTCGGGGTGAGGGGGGGTCAAGGGACACCCGGGGGGTGGTCGGGGGGTCCCGGGGGGGTCCCGATTGGGGGTTGGGGGTCTCGGGGTGGGGGTCGGGGGACACGGGAGGGAGTTGGGGGGGGTCCTGGGGGGGCACCCAGGGGGTGGGTGGGGGGTCCCAGGGGGGTCGGGGATCCCGTGGGGGGTCTTGGGGGACACCATGGGGGGGTCGGGGGTCTCGGGGGGGATGTCGGGAGACACGGGGGGGTTTGGGGGGGTCTCGGGGGGGGGGTCAGGGGACATGGGGAGGGGGGTCTTGGGGGTCCCAGGCTTGGTCGGGGATGTTCTTGGGGGGCACCCGGGTGGTGGGTGGGGGTCCCGGGGGGGTCGGGAGGTCCCGGGGGGGGTCCTGGGGGTGCCGGGGGGGGCCTCGTGGTGGGTCAGGTGACACTGGTAGGGGGGACGGGGGTCTCGGGGGGGGGGCGGAGGACACGGGGTGGGGTTGGGGGGGGTCGTAGGGGCTCCCTTGGGGGGGGGGGGGGTCAGGGGACAACGGGGGGGGGTCTTGGGTGACACGCGGGGGGTCCCAGGGGGGGTCCTGGGGGTCATTGGGGGGTCCCGGGGGGGGGTCGGGGGTCTCGGAGGGGGGTCAGGGGACATGGGGGGGTTGGGGGGGGTCCTAGGGGGTCCCTGGGGTCCCTAGGGGAAACCACGGGGGGTCGGGGATCTTGGGGTTGTGGTCGGGGGTCCCGGGGGGGGGTCTCGGGTGACACGGTGGGGGGGGGGTCGGGGGGTCCCAGGGGGGGTCTTGGGGGTCATTGGGGGGTCCCGGGAGGGGGGATCAGGGGGTCCCAGGGTGGGTCAGGGTACAGGGGGGGGTGTCGGGGAGTCCTGGGGGTCCCGGGGGGGGGGTCTTGGAGAGATTCAGGGGGGGTTGGGGGACACTGGGGGGGTCCTGAGGGTCACTGGGGGGTCCCTGGTTGGAGGGGGGGGGGGTCAGGGGACACTGGGGGGGGGGGGTTGGGGACACTGCGGGGTATTGGGGGGGACAGTGGGGGTCCCAGAGTGACACATAGGGAATGGGGGGGGACACCGGGCAGAGGGGACAAGGGACAGCGGTGTCACCCGGGGGGGGGACATGGGGACACTTTGAGTGGGGGGGTACGGACACGTGTGGACGGACCTGGGAATGGGGGGGGGGGCGACAATTGGCATCAGGGACAAGGGACATTGTCCCCCCCCAGGAGCTGCTGTTGCTGTCACTGTCACTGTCACTGTAACTGTCACTGTCACCGGCATGGCCACCACCCTGCTCAGGAGGGTCCTGCGGGGGGCAGAGGTGAGACACCCCCCCCCCCGGCCCCAAAAATGTCACCTGTGGGGTGTCCCCACACCCTGGGACACCCCAATGGCCACTCTGGGGTGGCCCCAAGGTGGTGGCCCCGTCATAGTGTCCCCAGGGTGGTGGCACCATCATGGTGGCCCCATAATAATGTCCCCAAGGTGATGGCACCATGCTGGTGGCCCCATCGTAGTGTCCCCAAGGTGGTGGCACCATCTTGGTGGCCCCATCATAGTGTCCCCATGGTGGTGGCTCCATCGTAATGTCCCCAAGGCGGTGGCCCCATCATAGTGTCCCCATCATAGTGTCCCCAAGGTGGTGGCACCATCATGGTGGCACCATCATGGTGGCCCCATCATAATGTCCCCAAGGAGGTGGCCCCATCATAATGTCCCCAAGGTGGTGACACCATCATGGTCACCCCATAATAATGTCCCCATGCTGGTGGCCCTATCTTAGTGTCCCCAAGGTGGTGGCACCAACTTGGTGGCCCCATCATAGTGTCCCCAAGGTGGTGGCACCATCATGGTGGTCCCATCATAATGTCCCCAAGGAGGTGGCACCATCATGGTGACCCCATCATAATGTCCCCATGCTGGTGGCCCTATCTTAGTGTCCCCAAGGTGGTGACACCATCATGGTGGCCCCATCATAATGTCCCCAAGGCAGTGACACCATCATGGTCACCCCATAATAATGTCCCCATGCTGGTGGCCCTATCTTAGTGTCCCCAAGGTGGTGACACCATCATGGTGGCCCCATCATAATGTCCCCAAGGCAGTGACACCATCATGGTCACCCCATAATAATGTCCCCATGCTGGTGGCCCTATCTTAGTGTCCCCAAGGTGGTGGCACCAACTTGGTGGTCCCATCATAATGTCCCCAAGGTGGTGCCACCATCATGGTGACCCCATAATAATGTCCCCAAGGTGGTGGCACCACCATAGTATCCCCAAGGTGGTGGCACCATCTTGGTGGCCCCATAATTCTGTCCCCAAGGTGGTGGCACCATCTTGGTGGCCCCATCATAATGTCTCCAAGGTGATGGCCCCATCATAGTGTCCCCAAGGTGGTGGCACCATCATGGTGGCTCCATCATAATGTCCCCAAGGTGGTGGCCCCAGTCCCAGTGTCCCCAGGGTGGTGGTCCCATAATAATGTCCCCAAGGTGGCGACACCATCTTGGTGGCCCCATCATAGTGTCCCCAAGGTGGTGGCACCATCATGGTGGTCCCATCATAATGTCCCCAAGGAGGTGGCACCATCATGGTCGCCCCATAATAATGTCCCCATGCTGGTGGCCCTATCTTAGTGTCCCCAAGGTGGTGACACCATCATGGTCACCCCATCATAATGTCCCCATGCTGGTGGCCCTATCTTAGTGTCCCCAAGGTGGTGGCACCATCATGGTGGCCCCATCATAATGTCCCCAAGGAGGTGGCACCATCATGGTCACCCCATAATAATGTCCCCATGCTGGTGGCCCTATCTTAGTGTCCCCAAGGTGGTGGCACCAACTTGGTGGCCCCATCATAGTGTCCCCAAGGTGGTGGCACCATCATGGTGGTCCCATCATAATGTCCCCAAGGAGGTGGCACCATCATGGTGACCCCATCATAATGTCCCCATGCTGGTGGCCCTATCTTAGTGTCCCCAAGGTGGTGACACCATCATGGTGGCCCCATCATAATGTCCCCAAGGCAGTGACACCATCATGGTCACCCCATCATAATGTCCCCATGCTGGTGGCCCTATCTTAGTGTCCCCAAGGTGGTGGCACCATCATGGTGGCCCCATCATAATGTCCCCAAGGAGGTGGCACCATCATGGTGACCCCATCATAATGTCCCCAAGGAGGTGGCACCATCATGGTGACCCCATCATAATGTCCCCATGCTGGTGGCCCTATCTTAGTGTCCCCAAGGTGGTGGCACCATCATGGTGGTCCCATCATAATGTCCCCAAGGTGGTGGCACCATCATGGTCGCCCCATAATAATGTCCCCATGCTGGTGGCCCTATCTTAGTGTCCCCAAGGTGGTGGCACCAACTTGGTGGTCCCATCATAATGTCCCCAAGTTGGTGGCACCAACTTGGTGGTCCCATAATTATGTCCCCAAGGTGGTGGCACCATCTTGGTGGCCCCATCATAATGTCTCCAAGGTGGTGGCCCCAGTCCCAGTGTCCCCAGGCTGGTGGTCCCATAATAATGTCCCCAAGGTGGTGGCACCATCATGGTGGCCCCATCATAATGTCCCCACAGTGGTGGCACCATCATGGTGATGTCCCCACGCTGTCCCCTCCCCGCAGGAGCGCTCGGCCCAGGCCACCCTGGCCGCGTGGCACCAGTATCGTCACGAGTGTCACCTGCGCCTGCGCCTCGAGCCCCCGGCCACCGGTGAGTGGGGACACTTGGGGACAATGGGGACACCCTGATCCGGTGAGCGGGGATGGGTTGGGGACACCTGGGGACAATGGGGACACCCTGACCCTGGGGAGCGGGGATGGGCTGGGGGCACTTGGGGACAATGGGGACACCATGGGGACACTTGGGGACAATGGGGACACCCTGACCCTGGGGAGCGGGGATGGGCTGGGGACACTTGGGGACCATGGGGACACTTGGGGACAATGGGGACACCCTGACCCCGGTGAGTGGGGATGGGTTGGGGACACTTGGGGACCATGGGGACACCCTTACTCAGGTGAGCAGGGATGGGTTGGGGACACTTGGGGACCATGGGGACACTTGGGGACAATGGGGACACCCTGACCCTGGGGAGCGGGGATGGGCTGGGGGCACTTGGGGACAATGGGGACACCATGGGGACACTTGGGGACAGTCGGGACACCCTGACCCTGGGGAGCGGGGATGGGCTGGGGACACTTGGGGACAATGGGGACACCATGGGGACACTTGGGGACAATCGGGACACCCTGACCCTGGGGAGCGGGGATGGGCTGGGGACACTTGGGGACCATGGGGACACTTGGGGACAATGGGGACACCCTGACCCCGGTGAGCGGGGATGGGCTGGGGACACTTGGGGACAACGGGGACACCCTGACCCTGGTGAGCAGGGATGGGTTGGGGACACCTGGGGACAATGGGGACACCATGGGGACACTTGGGGACAATGGGGCCACCCTGACCCCGGTGAGTGGGGATGGGTTGGGGACACTTGGGGACAATGGGGACACCCTTACTCAGGTGAGCAGGGATGGGTTGGGGACACTTGGGGACCATGGGGACACTTGGGGACAATGGGGACACCCTGACCCTGGGGAGCGGGGATGGGCTGGGGGCACTTGGGGACAATGGGGACACCATGGGGACGCTTGGGGACAATGGGGACAACCTGACCCTGGGGAGCGGGGATGGGCTGGGGGCACTTGGGGACAATGGGGACACCATGGGGACACTTGGGGACAATGGGGACACCCTGACCCTGGGGAGCGGGGATGGGCTGGGGACACTTGGGGACCATGGGGACACTTGGGGACAATGGGGCCACCCTGACCCCGGTGAGTGGGGATGGGTTGGGGACACTTGGGGACCATGGGGACACCCTTACTCAGGTGAGCAGGGATGGGTTGGGGACACTTGGGGACCATGGGGACACTTGGGGACAATGGGGACACCCTGACCCCGGTGAGCGGGGATGGGCTGGGGACACTTGGGGACAATGGGGACACCATGGGGACACTTGGGGACAATGGGGACAACCTGACCCCAGTGAATGGCGATGGGTTGGGGACACCTGGGGACACTTGGGGAAAATGGGGACACCCTGACCCCTGTGAGCGGGGATGGGTTGGGGACACTTGGGGACAATGGGGACACCCTTACTCAGGTGAGCAGGGATGGGTTGGGGACACTTGGGGACAATGGGGACACCATGGGGATACTTGGGTACAATGGGGACACCCTGATTCGGTGAGCGGGGAACACCATGGTGACATTTGGGGACAATGGGGACACCATGGGGACAATAGGGACACCCTGACCCCCACTACCCAGTGAATGAGGATGGGTTGGGGACACCATGGTGACACTTGGGGACAATGGGGACACCATGGGGACAATAGGGACACCCTGACCCCCACTACCCAGTGAATGGGGATGGGTTGGGGACACCATGGTGACACTTGGGGACAATGGGGACACCATGGGGACAATAGGGACACCCTGACCCCCACTACCCAGTGAATGAGGATGGGTTGGGAACACCATGGTGACACTTGGGGACAATGGGGGCACCCTGACCCCGGTGAGTGGGAATGGGTTGGGGACACTTGGGGACAATGGGGACATCATGGGGACAATAGGGACACCCTGACCCCCACTACCCAGTGAATGAGAATGGGTTGGGGACACCATGGTGACACTTGGGGACAATGGGGACACCATGGGGACGATAGGGACACCCTGACTCCCACTACCCAGTGAATGAGGATGGGTTGGGGACACCATGGTGACACTTGGGGACAATGGGGACACCATGGGGACAATAGGGACACCCTGACCCCCACTACCCAGTGAATGAGGATGGGTTGGGGACACCATGGTGACACTTGGGGACAATGGGGACACCATGGGGATGATAGGGACACCCTGACTCCCACTACCCAGTGAATGAGGATGGGTTGGGGACACCATGGTGACACTTGGGGACAATGGGGACACCATGGGGACGATAGGGACACCCTGACCCCCACTACCCAGTGAATGAGGATGGATTGGGAACACCATGGTGACACTTGGGGACAATGGGGACACCATGGGGACAATAGGGACACCCTGACCCCCACTACCCAGTGAATGAGGATGGGTTGGGGACACCATGGTGACACTTGGGGACAATGGGGGCACCCTGACCCCGGTGAGTGGGAATGGGTTGGGGACACTTGGGGACAATGGGGACATCATGGGGACAATAGGGACACCCTGACCCCCACTACCCAGTGAATGAGAATGGGTTGGGGACACCATGGTGACACCTGGGGACAATGGGGACACCATGGGGACAATAGGGACACCCTGACTCCCACTACCCAGTGAATGGGGATGGGTTGGGGACACCATGGTGACACTTGGGGACAATGGGGACACCGTGCCCCCAGGACCCGTCTGCAACCGCACGTTCGACATGTACGCCTGTTGGGGGGACGGTGTCCCCAACAGCACTGTCACCGTCCCCTGTCCCTGGTACCTGCCCTGGCACCACCGAGGTAACTGGGGAGGGGGGGTGACACCCACCCCTGGGTGACACTGGTGACACGGGTGACACCAGGGACACGGTGTCGCAGTGCAGGACGGGGTGGTGACGCGGCGCTGCGGCCCCGATGGCACTTGGGTGACGGACGAGACGGGGCGGCCGTGGCTGGACCACGAGCAGTGCGGGGACACGCGGGGACAGCAGGAGCTGCAGGTGGGACATGGGGACATGGGGGGACACCGGGGACATGGGGGGCATGGGGAGCACTGAGGACACAGGGGGATATGGAGGATATGGGGGACATGGGGGACATGGGGACATGGGGACATGGGGGTGACAATGGGGATATGTGGGACATGGGGACATGGGGGTGACACTGGGGATATGGGGGACATGGGGGACATAGGGACATGGGGGTGACACTGGGGATATGGGGGACATGGGGGACATGGGGACATGGGGAGCACTGAGGACACAGGGGGATTTGGAGGATATGGGGGACATGAGGGACATGGGGACATGGGGGTGACACTGGGGATATGGGGGTGACACTGGGGATGTGGGGGACATGGGGACATGGGGAGCACTGGGGACACAGGGGGATATGGAGGATATGGGGGACATGGGGACATGGGGGACATGGGGGTGACACTGGGGATATGGGGGTGACACCGGGGACATGGGGGGCATGGGGAGCACTGAGGACACAGGGGGATATGGAGGATATGGGGGACATGGGGGACATGGGGACATGGGGACATGGGGGGTGACAATGGGGATATGTGGGACATGGGGACATGGGGGTGACACTGGGGATATGGGGGACATGGGGGACATGGGGACATGGGGGTGACACTGGGGATTTGGGGGTGACACTGGGGATATGGGGGACATGGGGACATGGGGAGCACTGGGGACACAGGGGGATTTGGAGGATATGGGGGACATGGGGGACATGGGGACATGGGGGTGACACTGGGGATATGGGGGACATGGGGACATGGGGGTGACACTGGGGATATGGGGGACATGGGGGAAATGGGGACATGGGGGTGACACTGGGGATATGGGTGGCATGGGGACATGGGGGACATGGGGACATGGGGAGCACTGGGGACTCAGGGGGATATGGAGGATATGTGGGACATGGGGACATGGGGGTGACACTGGGGATATGGGGGACATGGGGAGCACTGAGGACACAGGGGGATATGGAGGATATGGGGACATGGGGGACATGGGGACATGGGGGTGACAATGGGGATATGGGGGACATGGGGGACATGGGGACATGGGGGGTGACAGTGGGGATATGTGGGACATGGGGGACATGGGGACATGGGGGTGACACTGGGGATGTGGGGGTGACACTGGGGATATGGGGGACATGGGGACATGGGGAGCACTGGGGACACAGGGGGATATGGAGGATATGGGGGACATGGGGACATGGGGGTGACACTGGGGATATGGGGGGGCATGGGGGACATGGGGACATGGGGGTGACACTGGGGATATGGGGGGCATGGGGGACATGGGGACATGGGGGTGACACTGGAGATATCGGGGACATGGGGGACATGGGGACATGGGGAGCACTGGGGACACAGGGGGATATGGAGGATATGGGAGACATGGGGGACATGGGGACATGGGGTTGACACTGGGGATATGGGTGGCATGGGGACATGGGGGACATGGGGACATGGGGAGCACTGGGGACACAGGGGGATATGGAGGATATGGGGGACATGGGGGACATGTGGACATGGGGGTGACACTGGGGATATGGGGGTGACACTGGGGATTTGGGGGACATGGGGAAATGGGGAGCACTGGGGACACACGGGGATATGGAGGATATGTGGGACATGGGGGACATGGGGACATGGGGGTGACACTGGGGATATGGGGGACATGGGGGACATGGGGACATGGGGGTGACAATGGGGATATGGGGACATGGGGGACATGGGGTGACACTGGGGATCTGGGGGTGACACTGGGGATATGGGGGACATGGGGACATGGGGAGCACTGGGGACACAGGGGGATTTGGAGGATATGGGGGACATGGGGGACATGGGGACATGGGGGTGACAATGGGGATATGGGGGACATGGGGACATGGGGGTGACACTGGGGATATGGGGGACATGGGGGAAATGGGGACATGGGGGTGACACTGGGGATATGGGTGGCATGGGGACATGGGGGACATGGGGACATGGGGAGCACTGGGGACTCAGGGAGATATGGAGGATATGTGGGACATGGGGACATGGGGGTGACACTGGGGATATGGGGGACATGGGGAGCACTGAGGACACAGGGGGATATGGAGGATATGGGGACATGGGGGACATGGGGACATGGGGGTGACAATGGGGATATGGGGGACATGGGGGACATGGGGACATGGGGGTGACAGTGGGGATATGTGGGACATGGGGGACATGGGGACATGGGGGTGACACTGGGGATGTGGGGGTGACACTGGGGATATGGGGGACATGGGGACATGGGGAGCACTGGGGACACAGGGGGATATGGAGGATATGGGGGACATGGGGACATGGGGGTGACACTGGGGATATGGGGGGCATGGGGGACATGGGGACATGGGGGTGACACTGGAGATATCGGGGACATGGGGGACATGGGGACATGGGGAGCACTGGGGACACAGGGGGATATGGAGGATATGGGAGACATGGGGGACATGGGGACATGGGGTTGACACTGGGGATATGGGTGGCATGGGGACATGGGGGACATGGGGACATGGGGAGCACTGGGGACACAGGGGGATATGGAGGATATGGGGGACATGGGGGACATGTGGACATGGGGGTGACACTGGGGATATGGGGGTGACACTGGGGATTTGGGGGACATGGGGAAATGGGGAGCACTGGGGACACACGGGGATATGGAGGATATGTGGGACATGGGGGACATGGGGACATGGGGGTGACACTGGGGATATGGGGGACATGGGGGACATGGGGACATGGGGGTGACAATGGGGATATGGGGACATGGGGGACATGGGGACATGGGGTGACACTGGGGATCTGGGGGTGACACTGGGGATATGGGGGACATGGGGAGCACTGGGGACACAGGGTGATATGGAGGATATGTGGGACATGGGGGGGACATGGGGGTGACAATGGGGATATGGGGGGACATGGGGACATGGGGACACGGGGCGACCGTGGCTGGACCACGAGCAGTGCGGGGACACGCGGGGGACAGCAAGAGCTGCAGGTGGGACATGGGGACATGGGGACATGGGGGGCACTGGGGACATGGGGTGACACTGGGGACACGGGGCGCACTGGGGATACGGGGACAGGGGGAACACTGGGGGACATGGGGACATGGGGGCATCGGGAGACACGGGGGGACACTGGGGACATGGGGGCATCGGGAGACACGGGGGGACACTGGGGGACACTGGGGACATGGGAGACATGGGGACATGGGGACATGAGGGGCACTGGGGACATGGGGTGACACTGGGGACACAGGGCGCACTGGGGATACGGGTACAGGGGGAACACTGGGGGACATGGGGACATGGGGGCATCGGGAGACACGGGGGGACACTGGGGACATGGGGGCATCGGGAGACACGGGGGGACACTGGGGGACACTGGGGACATGGGAGACATGGGGACATGGGGACATGGGGGGCACTGGGGACATGGGGTGACACTGGGGACACGGGGCGCACTGGGGATACGGGGACAGGGGGAACACTGGGGGACATGGGGACATGGGGGCATCGGGAGACACGGGGGGACACTGGGGGACACTGGGGACATGGGGGATATGGGGGTACAGGGGGGTGACACTGGGGACATGGGGACATGGGGGACATGGGGACATGGAGGGCACTGGGGACATGGGGTGACACTGGGGACACGGGGCGCACTGGGGATACGGGGACAGGGGGAACACTGGGGGACATGGGGGCATCGGGAGACACGGGGGGACACTGGGGGACACTGGGGACATGGGGGATATGGGGACATGTGGGACACTGGGGACATGGGGTGCCACAGGGTGCTGTGTGGTGACATGAGGTGACATCGGGGGCTGCGGGTGCCACACTGTCCCTTGTGTCCTCTGCTGTCACCCGTGCCACCGCTGTGCCACCCCCGGTGCCACCCGCTGTCCCTTGTCCCCCTCTGTGCCGTGTCCCCGGTGCCACCCGGTGCCACCATGTGCCACCCGGTGCCACATGTGGCGCTGCCACGTGTCACCCCCTGCGTGGCGCGGTGCCACGTGTGTCACCTCCCCCCCGCCCCCCCCCGCCGGGTCGTGCTGCGCCGTGTGACACGGGTGACAAATGGGACACGGGTGACAAATGGGACGCGCCCCGGGCTGTGTCCTGTGTCACCGTGTCACCGTCCCCTTGCACTGTGCCGTGTCCCATGTCACCGTGCCCCCTCCCCATCCCTTGTCCCCCCCTCCCTGTCCCCATGTCCGTGGCCCCTGTCCCCCCTCCTTGTCCCCACGATGTCCCCATGATGTCCCATGTCCCCTCCCCATCCCCGTGTCCCCATGTCCCTGTTTGCCCTCCCTGTCCCTTGTCCCCTTTTCCCCCCATCCCCTGTCCCCCCTCCCTGTCCCCACGATGTCCCCACAACGGCCCCATGATGTCCCCATGATGTCCCCATGATGTCCCCATGATATCCCCACAATGTCCCATGTCCCCTCCACATCCCCACGCTGTCCCCACGCTGTCCCCACAATGACCCCATGATATCCCCATGATGTCCCATGTCCCCTCCACTTCCCCATGATGTCCCCGTGATGCCCCCGTGATGTCCCCGCAATGTCCCCACGCTGTCCCCATGCTGTCCCTCGATGTCCCCACGATGTCCCCACGCTGTCCCCACGCTGTCCCCATGATATCCCCATGATGTCCCATGTCCCCATGATGTCCCCATGATATCCCCATGATGTCCCATGTCCCCATGATGTCCCCATGATGCCCCATGTCCCCATGATGGCCCCACACTGTCCCCACAATGTCCCCATGTTATCCCCATGATGTCCCATGTCCCCTCCACTTCCCCGTGATGTCCCCATGATGTCCCCGCAATGTCCCCACGCTGTCCCCATGATATCCCCATGATGTCCCATGTCCCCATGATGTCCCCATGATGTCCCCATGATGTCCCCACACTGTCCTCATACTGTCCCCATGATATCCCCATGATGTCTCATGTCCCCATGATGTCCCCGTGATGCCCCTGTGATGTCCCCACGCTGTCCCCACGCTGTCCCTCGATGTCCCCACGCTGTCCCCATGATATCCCCATGATGTCCCATGTCCCCATGATGTCCCCACACTGTCCCCATGCTGTCCCCATGATGCCCCATGTCCCCATGATGTCCCCACACTGTCCCCACACTGTCCCCATGCTGTCCCCATGATGCCCCATGTCCCCATGATGGCCCCACACTGTCCCCACAATGTCCCCATGTTATCCCCATGATGTCCCATGTCCCCTCCACATCCCCACGATGTCCCCATGATGTCCCCACGATGTCCCCTATCCCCTCCACTTCCCCATGATATCCCCATGATGTCCCCGTGATGTCCCCGCAATGTCCCCACGCTGTCCCCATGCTATCCCCATGATGTCCCATGTCCCCTCCACGTGCCCATGATGTCCCCGTGATGCCCCCGTGATGTCCCCACGCTGTCCCCACACTGTCCCCATGATATCCCCGTGATGTCCCATGTCCCCATGATGTCCCCATGATGCCCCCGTGATGTCCCCACGCTGTCCCCACGCTGTCCCTCGATGTCCCCACCATGCCCCCATGCTGTCCCCATGATATCCCCATGATGTCCCATGTCCCCATGATGTCCCCATGATGTCCCCATGATATCCCCATGATGTCCCATGTCCCCATGATGTCCCCATGATGCCCCATGTCCCCATGATGGCCCCACACTGTCCCCACAATGTCCCCATGTTATCCCCATGATGTCCCATGTCCCCTCCACATCCCCACGATGTCCCCATGATGTCCCCACGATGTCCCCTATCCCCTCCACTTCCCCGTGATGTCCCCATGATGTCCCCGCAATGTCCCCACGCTGTCCCCATGATATCCCCATGATGTCCCCATGATGTCCCATGTCCCCATGATGTCCCCATGATGTCCCCACACTGTCCCCACACTGTCCCCATGATATCCCCATGATGTCCCCATGATATCCCCATGATGTCTCATGTCCCCATGATGTCCCCACACTGTCCCCACACTGTCCCCATGATATCCCCATGATGTCCCATGTCCCCATGATGTCCCCATGATGCCCCCGTGATGTCCCCACGCTGTCCCCACGCTGTCCCTCGATGTCCCCACGCTGTCCCCATGATATCCCCATGATGTCCAATGTCCCCATGATGTCCCCCACACTGTCCCCACACTGTCCCCATGATATCCCCATGATGTCCCATGTCCCCATGATGTCCCCACACTGTCCCCACACTGTCCCCATGATATCCCCATGATGTCCCATGTCCCCATGATGTCCCCATGATGCCCCATGTCCCCATGATGGCCCCACACTGTCCCCACAATGTCCCCATGTTATCCCCATGATGTCCCATGTCCCCTCCACATCCCCACGATGTCCCCATGATGTCCCCACGATGTCCCCTATCCCCTCCACTTCCCCGTGATGTCCCCATGATGTCCCCGTGATGTCCCCGCAATGTCCCCACGCTGTCCCCATGCTATCCCCATGATGTCCCATGTCCCCATGATGTCCCCATGATGCCCCCGTGATGTCCCCACGCTGTCCCCACGCTGTCCCTCGATGTCCCCACGCTGTTCCCATGATATCCCCATGATGTCCCCATGATGTCCCCATGATGTCCCCACACTGTCCTCATACTGTCCCCGTGATATCCCCGTGATGTCCCGTGTCCCCATGATGTCCCCATGATATCCCCATGATGTCCCATGTCCCCATGATGTCCCCACACTGTCCCCACACTGTCCCCATGATATCCCCATGATGTCTCATGTCCCCATGATGTCCCCGTGATGTCCCGTGTCCCCATGATGTCCCCATGATATCCCCATGATGTCCCATGTCCCCATGATGTCCCCACACTGTCCCCACACTGTCCCCATGATATCCCCGTGATGTCCCGTGTCCCCATGATGTCCCCACACTGTCCCCACACTGTCCCCATGATATCCCCGTGATGTCCCGTGTCCCCATGATGTCCCCATGATATCCCCATGATGTCCCATGTCCCCATGATGTCCCCACACTGTCCCCACACTGTCCCCATGATATCCCCATGATGTCCCATGTCCCCATGATGTCCCCATGATGTCCCCATGATGTCCCCACACTGTCCTCATACTGTCCCCATGATATCCCCATGATGTCTCATGTCCCCATGATGTCCCCATGATGTCCCCATGATATCCCCATGATGTCCCATGTCCCCATGATGTCCCCGTGATGCCCCTGTGATGTCCCCACGCTGTCCCCACGCTGTCCCTCGATGTCCCCACGATGTCCCCATGATATCCCCATGATGTCCCATGTCCCCATGATGTCCCCACACTGTCCCCATGCTGTCCCCATGATATCCCCATGATGTCCCATGTCCCCATGATGTCCCCATGATGTCCCCACACTGTCCTCATACTGTCCCCATGATATCCCCGTGATGTCCCATGTCCCCATGATGTCCCCGTGATGCCCCTGTGATGTCCCCACGCTGTCCCCACGCTGTCCCCATGATATCCCCATGATGTCCCATGTCCCCATGATGTCCCCACACTGTCCCCATGCTGTCCCCATGATATCCCCATGATGTCCCATGTCCCCATGATGTCCCCATGATGTCCCCACACTGTCCTCATACTGTCCCCATGATGTCCCCATGATGTCCCCACACTGTCCTCATACTGTCCCCATGATGTCCCCATGATGTCCCCACACTGTCCTCATACTGTCCCCATGATATCCCCATGATGTCTCATGTCCCCATGATGTCCCCATGATGTCCCCATGATATCCCCATGATGTCCCATGTCCCCATGATGTCCCCATGATGTCCCCATGATGTCCCATGTCCCCATGATGTCCCCACACTGTCCCCACACTGTCCCCATGATATCCCCGTGATGTCCCATGTCCCCATGATGTCCCCATGATGCCGCCGTGATGTCCCCACGCTGTCCCCATGCTGTCCCTCGATGTCCCCACGATGTCCCCACGCTGTCCCCATGCTGTCCCCATGATATCCCCATGATGTCCCATGTCCCCATGATGTCCCCATGATGTCCCCATGATGTCCCCATGATGTCCCATGTCCCCATGATGTCCCCATGATGTCCCCATGATGTCCCCACACTGTCCTCATACTGTCCCCATGATATCCCCATGATGTCTCATGTCCCCATGATGTCCCCATGATGTCCCCATGATATCCCCGTGATGTCCCATGTCCCCATGATGTCCCCATGATGCCCCCGTGATGTCCCCACGCTGTCCCCACGCTGTCCCTCGATGTCCCCACCATGCCCCCATGCTGTCCCCATGATATCCCCATGATGTCCCATGTCCCCATGATGTCCCCATGATGTCCCCATGATGTCCCCATGATATCCCCATGATGTCCCATGTCCCCGTGATGTCCCCATGATGTCCCGATGATGTCCCCACACTGTCCTCATACTGTCCCCATGATATCCCCATGATGTCTCATGTCCCCGTGATGTCCCCGTGATGTCCCCATGATATCCCCGTGATGTCCCATGTCCCCATGATGTCCCCATGATGTCCCCATGATATCCCCATGATGTCTCATGTCCCCATGATGTCCCCATGATGTCCCCATGATGTCCCCATGATGTCCCATGTCCCCATGATGTCCCCACACTGTCCCCACACTGTCCCCATGATATCCCCATGATGTCTCATGTCCCCGTGATGTCCCCATGATGTCCCCATGATATCCCCATGATGTCCCATGTCCCCATGATGTCCCCATGATGTCCCCATGATATCCCCATGGTGTCTCATGTCCCCATGATGTCCCCATGATGTCCCCATGATGTCCCCACACTGTCCTCATACTGTCCCCATGATATCCCCGTGATGTCCCATGTCCCCATGATGTCCCCATGATGTCCCCATGATATCCCCATGATGTCCCATGTCCCCATGATGTCCCCACACTGTCCCCACACTGTCCCCATGATATCCCCATGATGTCTCATGTCCCCATGATGTCCCCATGATGTCCCCATGATGTCCCCACACTGTCCTCATACTGTCCCCATGATATCCCCGTGATGTCCCATGTCCCCGTGATGTCCCCGTGATGTCCCCATGATATCCCCATGATGTCCCATGCCCCCATGATGTCCCCGTGATGCCCCCGTGATGTCCCCACGCTGTCCCTCGATGTCCCCACGCTGTCCCCTCGATGTCCCCACGCTGTCCCCCCGCAGCGCCACGCGTGGCTGCTGGAGCAGTTCCGCCTGCTCTACACCGTGGGTTACTCCGTGTCCCTCGTCGCCCTTGTCCTCGCTCTGCTCCTCCTCCTCCTCTTCAGGTACCTCCGGGGGGGCACCCATGGGTGCTGGGGGGGGGCACCCATGGGTGCTGTCACCCCGCCGTGTCCCCCGGTCCCCGCAGGCGCCTTCGCTGCACCCGCAACGTCATCCACGCCAACCTGTTCGCGTCCTTCGTGCTGCGCGCCGGGGCCATCCTGGCCAGGGACTCCTTGCTGGGACGTCACCTGCGGCCGTGGGGACGCGGGGACATCGGGGACATCGCGGGGGAGCGGGTGGGGACACATGGGGGACACGTGGGGGTCATAGGGGACACTGGGGACGTCGTTGGGGAGAAGGTGGGGACACGTGGGGGACACATGGGGGACATATGGAGGACACATGGGGGACATGGGGACATCGTGGGGGAGCAGGTCGGGACACATGGGGGACATGGGGACACTGGGGACATTGTGGGGGAGCAGGTGGGGACATCATGGGGGACATGGGGACGTTGTGGGGGAGCAGGTGGGGACACATTGGGGACATGGGGACGTTGTGGGGGAGCAGGTGGGGACACATGGGGGACACGTTGGGGACATGGGGACATTGTGGGGGACACATGGGGGACATGGGGACATTGTGGGGGAGCAGGTGGGGGACACATGGGGGACACATGGGGGCCATGGGGAACCTGGGGACATCATGGGGGAGCAGGTGGGGGGACATGGGGGACACATGGGGGACATGGGGACACGTGGGGGAGCAGGTGGGGACACGTGGGGGACATGGGGACACTGGGGACATCGTAGGGGAGCAGGTGGGGACAGATGGGGGACATGGGGACATTGTGGGGGAGAAGGTGGGGACACATGGGGGACATGTGGGGGACATAGGGACATTGTGGGGGACACATGGGAGACATGGGGACATTGCGGGGGAGCAGGTGGGGACACATGGGGGACACATGGGGGACACATGGGGGACATGGGGACATCGTGGGGGAGCAGGTGGGGGGACATGGGGGACACATGGGGGACATGGGGACATCGTGGGGGAGCAGGTGGGGACACGTGGGGGACATGGGGACATCATGGGGGAGAAGGTGGGGACACATGGGGGACACATGGGGGACATATGGGGGGACATGGGGACATTGTGGGGGAGCAGGTGGGGACACATGGGGGACACGTGGGGGTCATGGGGACACTGGGGACATTGTGGGGGAGCAGGTGGGGACATCATGTGGGACATGGGGACGTTGTGGGGGAGAAGGTGGGGACACATGGGGGACACATGGGGGACATATGGGCGACACATGGGGGACATGGGGACATCGTGGGGGAGCAGGTGGGGACACGTGGGGGGACACATGGGGGACATGGGGACATCGTGGGGGAGCAGGTGGGGGGACATGGGGGACATGGGGACACTGGGGACATTGTGGGGGAGCAGGCGGGGACATGTGGGGGACATGGGGACACTGGGGACATCGTGGGGGAGCAGGTGGGGACATCATGGGGGACATAGGGATGTTGTGGGGGAGCAGGTGGGGACACATGGGGGACACATGGGGGACACATGGGGGACATGGGGACATCGTGGGGGAGCAGGTGGGGACACGTGGGGGACATGGGGACACTGGGGACATCGTGGGGGAGCAGGTGGGGACACGTGGGGGACATGGGGACACTGGGGACATTGTGGGGGAGCAGGTGGGGACATCATGGGGGACATGGGGACGTTGTGGGGGAGCAGGTGGGGACACATGGGGGACATGGGGACGTTGTGGGGGAGCAGGTGGGGACACATGGGGGACACGTTGGGGACATGGGGACATTGTGGGGGACACATGGGGGACATGGGGACATTGTGGGGGAGCAGGTGGGGGACACATGGGGGACACATGGGGGCCATGGGGACACTGGGGACATCATGGGGGAGCAAGTGGGGGGACATGGGGGACACATGGGGGACATGGGGACACGTGGGGGAGCAGGTGGGGACACGTGGGGGACATGGGGACACTGGGGACATCGTAGGGGAGCAGGTGGGGACAGATGGGGGACATGGGGACATTGTGGGGGAGAAGGTGGGGACACATGGGGACACATGGGGGACACATGGGGGACATGGGGACACTGGGGACATAGTGGGGGAGCAGGTGGGGACATGTGGGGGACATGGGGACACTGGGGACATTGTGGGGGAGCAGGTGGGGACATCATGGGGGACATGGGGACATTGTGGGGGAGAAGGTGGGGACACATGGGGGACATGGGGACGTTGTGGGGGAGCAGGTGGGGACACATGGGGGACATGGGGACGTTGTGGGGGAGCAGGTGGGGACACATGGGGGACATGGGGACGTTGTGGGGGAGCAGGTGGGGACACATGGGGGACATGGGGACATTGTGGGGGAGCAGGTGGGGACACATGGGGGACATGGGGACGTTGTGGGGGAGCAGGTGGGGACACATGGGGGACACGTTGGGGACATGGGGACATTGTGGGGGACACATGGGGGACATGGGGACATTGTGGGGGAGCAGGTGGGGGACACATGGGGGACACATGGGGGCCATGAGGAACCTGGGGACATCATGGGGGAGCAGGTGGGGACACATGGGGGACATGTGGGGGACATAGGGACATTGTGGGGGACACATGGGAGACATGGGGACATTGCGGGGGAGCAGGTGGGGACACATGGGGGACACATGGGGGACACATGGGGGACATGGGGACATCGTGGGGGAGCAGGTGGGGGGACATGGGGGACACATGGGGGACATGGGGACATCGTGGGGGAGCAGGTGGGGACACGTGGGGGACATGGGGACATCATGGGGGAGAAGGTGGGGACACATGGGGGACACATGGGGGACATATGGGGGGACATGGGGACATTGTGGGGGAGCAGGTGGGGACACATGGGGGACACGTGGGGGTCATGGGGACACTGGGGACATTGTGGGGGAGCAGGTGGGGACATCATGTGGGACATGGGGACGTTGTGGGGGAGAAGGTGGGGACACATGGGGGACACATGGGGGACATATGGGCGACACATGGGGGACATGGGGACATCGTGGGGGAGCAGGTGGGGACACGTGGGGGGACACATGGGGGACATGGGGACATCGTGGGGGAGCAGGTGGGGGGACATGGGGGACATGGGGACACTGGGGACATTGTGGGGGAGCAGGCGGGGACATGTGGGGGACATGGGGACACTGGGGACATCGTGGGGGAGCAGGTGGGGACATCATGGGGGACATAGGGATGTTGTGGGGGAGCAGGTGGGGACACATGGGGGACACATGGGGGACACATGGGGGACATGGGGACATCGTGGGGGAGCAGGTGGGGACACGTGGGGGACATGGGGACACTGGGGACATCGTGGGGGAGCAGGTGGGGACACGTGGGGGACATGGGGACACTGGGGACATTGTGGGGGAGCAGGTGGGGACATCATGGGGGACATGGGGACGTTGTGGGGGAGCAGGTGGGGGACACATGGGGGACACGTTGGGGACATGGGGACATTGTGGGGGACACATGGGGGACATGGGGACATTGTGGGGGAGCAGGTGGGGGACACATGGGGGACACATGGGGGCCATGGGGACACTGGGGACATCATGGGGGAGCAAGTGGGGGGGACATGGGGGACACATGGGGGACATGGGGACACGTGGGGGAGCAGGTGGGGACACGTGGGGGACATGGGGACACTGGGGACATCGTAGGGGAGCAGGTGGGGACAGATGGGGGACATGGGGACATTGTGGGGGAGAAGGTGGGGACACATGGGGACACATGGGGGACACATGGGGGACATGGGGACACTGGGGACATAGTGGGGGAGCAGGTGGGGACATGTGGGGGACATGGGGACACTGGGGACATTGTGGGGGAGCAGGTGGGGACATCATGGGGGACATGGGGACATTGTGGGGGAGAAGGTGGGGACACATGGGGGACATGGGGACGTTGTGGGGGAGCAGGTGGGGGACACATGGGGGACATGGGGACGTTGTGGGGGGAGCAGGTGGGGACACATGGGGGACATGGGGACGTTGTGGGGGAGCAGGTGGGGACACATGGGGGACATGGGGACATTGTGGGGGAGCAGGTGGGGACACATGGGGGACATGGGGACGTTGTGGGGGAGCAGGTGGGGACACATGGGGGACACGTTGGGGACATGGGGACATTGTGGGGGGACACATGGGGGGACATGGGGACATTGTGGGGGAGCAGGTGGGGGACACATGGGGGACACATGGGGGCCATGAGGAACCTGGGGACATCATGGGGGAGCAGGTGGGGACACATGGGGGACATGTGGGGGACATAGGGACATTGTGGGGGACACATGGGAGACATGGGGACATTGCGGGGGGAGCAGGTGGGGACACATGGGGGACACATGGGGGACACATGGGGGACATGGGGACATCGTGGGGGAGCAGGTGGGGGGACATGGGGGACACATGGGGGACATGGGGACATCGTGGGGGAGCAGGTGGGGACACGTGGGGGACATGGGGACATCATGGGGGAGAAGGTGGGGACACATGGGGGACACATGGGGGACATATGGGGGGACATGGGGACATTGTGGGGGAGCAGGTGGGGACACATGGGGGACACGTGGGGGTCATGGGGACACTGGGGACATTGTGGGGGGAGCAGGTGGGGACATCATGTGGGACATGGGGACGTTGTGGGGGAGAAGGTGGGGACACATGGGGGACACATGGGGGACATATGGGCGACACATGGGGGACATGGGGACATCGTGGGGGGAGCAGGTGGGGACACGTGGGGGGGACACATGGGGGACATGGGGACATCGTGGGGGAGCAGGTGGGGGGACATGGGGGACATGGGGACACTGGGGACATTGTGGGGGAGCAGGCGGGGACATGTGGGGGACATGGGGACACTGGGGACATCGTGGGGGAGCAGGTGGGGACATCATGGGGGACATAGGGATGTTGTGGGGGAGCAGGTGGGGACACATGGGGGACACATGGGGGACACATGGGGGACATGGGGACATCGTGGGGGAGCAGGTGGGGACACGTGGGGGACATGGGGACACTGGGGACATCGTGGGGGAGCAGGTGGGGACACGTGGGGGACATGGGGACACTGGGGACATTGTGGGGGAGCAGGTGGGGACATCATGGGGGACATGGGGACGTTGTGGGGGAGCAGGTGGGGACACATGGGGGACACGTTGGGGACATGGGGACATTGTGGGGGGACACATGGGGGACATGGGGACATTGTGGGGGAGCAGGTGGGGGACACATGGGGGACACATGGGGGCCATGGGGACACTGGGGACATCATGGGGGAGCAAGTGGGGGGACATGGGGGACACATGGGGGACATGGGGACACGTGGGGGAGCAGGTGGGGACACGTGGGGGACATGGGGACACTGGGGACATCGTAGGGGAGCAGGTGGGGACAGATGGGGGACATGGGGACATTGTGGGGGAGAAGGTGGGGACACATGGGGACACATGGGGGACACATGGGGGACATGGGGACACTGGGGACATAGTGGGGGAGCAGGTGGGGACATGTGGGGGACATGGGGACACTGGGGACATTGTGGGGGAGCAGGTGGGGACATCATGGGGGACATGGGGACATTGTGGGGGAGAAGGTGGGGACACATGGGGGACATGGGGACGTTGTGGGGGAGCAGGTGGGGACACATGGGGGACATGGGGACGTTGTGGGGGAGCAGGTGGGGACACATGGGGGACACGTTGGGGACATGGGGACATTGTGGGGGACACATGGGGGACATGGGGACATTGTGGGGAAGCAGGTGGGGGACACATGGGGGACACATGGGGGCCATGGGGACACTGGGGACATCATGGGGGAGCAGGTGGGGACACATGGGGGACACGTGGGGGACATATGGGGGGAAATGGGGGACATGGGGACATTGTGGGGGAGCAGGTGGGGACACATGGGGGACATGGGGACACTGGGGACATTGTGGGGGAGCAGGTGGGGACATCATGGGGGACACATGGGGATGTTGTGGGGGAGAAGGTGGGGACACATGGGGGACACATGGGGGACATGGGGACACTGGGGACATTGTGGGGGAGCAGGTGTGGACATGTGGGGGACATGGGACATTGTGGGGGACATGGGACATTGTGGGGGACATGGGGACATTGTGGGGGAGCAGGTGGGGACACATGGGGGACACGTGGGGGACATGGGGACACTGGGGACATTGTGGGGCAGCAGGTGTGGACATGTGGGGGACATGGGACATTGTGGGGGACATGGGGACATTGTGGGGGGAGCAGGTGGGGACACATGGGGGACACGTGGGGGACATGGGGACATTGTGGGGGAGCAGGTGGGGACACATGGGGGACACGTGGGGGACATGGGGACATTGTGGGGGAGCAGGTGGGGGACACGGGGACCGCGGGGGACATCACGGGGGGGTTGGTCCCATCACGATCTTGGTGCCACCACCATCTTAGTGTCACCCCAATGTTGGTCCCATCACACTCTTGTTGCCACCCCCATCCAATGTTGGTCCCATCACGATCTTGGTGTCACCATGATCTTGGTCCCATCATGGTCTTGTTGCCACCACCATTTTAGTGTCACCCCAATGTTGGTCCCATCACAACCTTGCTGCCACCCCCATCCAATGTTGGTCCCATCACGCTCTTGGTGCCACCATGATCTGGGTGCCACCACCTTCTTAGTGTCACCCTAATGTTCATCCCATCATGATCTTGGTGGCACCATGATCTTGGTCCCATCATGATCTTGGTCCCATCACACTCTTGTTGCCACCCCCATCCAATGTTGGTCCCATCATGATCTTGGTGTTACCATGATCTTGGTCGCATCATGATCTTGGTCCCATCACGATCTTGGTGCCACCCCCACCCAATGTTGGTCCCATTACGCTCTTGGTGCCACCACCACCTTGGTCCCATCACCCTCTTGTTGCCACCCTCTTCCAATGTTGGTCCCATCATGATCTTGGTGTCACCATGATCTTGGTCCCATCATGGTCTTGTTGCCACCACCATCTTAGTGTCACCCCAGTGTTGGTCCCATCACCCTCTTGTTGCCACCCCCATCCAATGTTGGTCCCATCACGCTCTTGGTGCCACCATGATCTGGGTGCCACCACCTTCTTAGTGTCACCCTAATGTTCATCCCATCATGATCTTGGTGGCACCATGATCTTGGTCCCATCATGATCTTGGTCCCATCACACTCTTGTTGCCACCCCCATCCAATGTTGGTCCCATCATGATCTTGGTGTTACCATGATCTTGGTCCCATCACGATCTTGGTGCCACCCCCACCCAATGTTGGTCCCATCACGCTCTTGGTGTCACCCCCACCCAATGTTGGTCCCATCACGATCTTGGTGCCACCACCACCTTGGTCCCATCACACTCTTGTTGCCACCCCCATCCAATGTTGGTCCCATCATGATCTTGATGCCACCACCATCTTAGTGTCACCCTAGTGTTGGTCCCATCACACTCTTGGTGCCACCACCACCTTGGTCCCATCACCCTCTTGTTGCCACCCCCATCCAATGTTGGTCCCATCATGATCTTGGTGTCACCATGATCTTGGTCCCATCATGATCTTGGTGCCACCACCATCTTAGTGTCACCCTAATGTTGGTCCCATCACGATCTTGGTGCCACCACCATCTTGGTCCCATCATGGTCTTGGTGCCACCACCATCTTGGTCCCATCATGATCTTGGTCCCATCACGATCTTGGTGCCACCACCACCTTGGTCCCATCATACTCTTGTTGCCACCCCCATCCAATGTTGGTCCCATCATGATCTTGGTGTCACCACCATCCAATGTTGGTCCCATCATGATCTTGGTGCCACCACCATCCAATGTTGGTCCCATCATGATCTTGGTGCCACCACCATCTTAGTGTCACCCTAATGTTGGTCCCATCACACTCTTGTTGCCACCACCATCCAATGTTGGTCCCATCATGATCTTGGTGTCACCACCACCTTGGTCCCATCACCCTCTTGTTGCCACCCCCATCCAATGTTGGTCCCATCATGATCTTGGTGTCACCATGATCTTGGTCCCATCATGATCTTGGTGCCACCACCACCTTGGTCCCATCACACTCTTGGTGCCACCACCATCCAATGTTGGTCCCATCATGATCTTGATGCCACCACCATCTTAGTGTCACCCTAATGTTGGTCCCATCATGATCTCGGTGCCACCACCACCTTGGTCCCATCACACTCTTGTTGCCACCCCCCATCCAATGTTGGTCCCATCATGATCTTGGTGCCACCACCATCTTAGTGTCACCCTAATGTTGGTCCCATCACGCTCTTGGTGCCACCACCACCTTGGTCCCATCACCCTCTTGTTGCCACCCCCATCCAATGTTGGTCCCATCACGATCTTGGTGTCACCATGATCTTGGTCCCGTCATGGTCTTGTTGCCACCACCATCTTAGTGTCACCCCAGTGTTGGTCCCATCACCCTCTTGTTGCCACCCCCATCCAATGTTGGTCCCATCATGATCTTGGTGTCACCATGATCTTGGTCCCATCATGATCTTGGTGCCACCACCATCTTGGTCCCATCATGGTCTTGGTCCCATCACGATCTTGGTGCCACCACCACCTTGGTCCCATCACACTCTTGTTGCCACCCCCATCCAATGTTGGTCCCATCATGATCTTGATGCCACCACCATCTTAGTGTCACCCCAATGTTGGTCCCATCACGATCTTGGTGCCACCACCACCTTGGTCCCATCACATTCTTGTTGCCACCCCCATCCAATGTTGGTCCCATCATGATCTTGGTGTCACCACCATCCAATGTTGGTCCCATCATGATCTTGATGCCACCACCATCTTAGTGTCACCCTAATGTTAGTCCCATCACGCTCTTGGTGCCACCACCACCTTGGTCCCATCACCCTCTTGTTGCCACCCTCTTCCAATGTTGGTCCCATCATGATCTTGGTGTCACCATGATCTTGGTCCCATCATGATCTTGGTGCCACCACCATCTTAGTGTCACCCTAATGCTGGTCCCATCACACTCTTGTTGCCACCACCATCCAATGTTGGTCCCATCATGATCTTGGTGTCACCATGATCTTGGTCCCATCATGATCTTGGTGCCACCACCACCTTGGTCCCATCACCCTCTTGTTGCCACCCCCATCCAATGTTGGTCCCATCACGATCTTGGTGCCACCACCATCTTGGTCCCATCACCCTCTTGTTGCCACCCCCATCCAATGTTGGTCCCATCACACTCTTGGTGCCACCACCACCTTGGTCCCCCCCGTCTCTCGTTGTCACCCCCCCACCCCGGTCCCCTGACGCGTCCCCGTGTCCCCAGGCGGTGGCCGGCTGCCGCCTGGCGCAGGTGGTCACCCAGTACTGCGTGGGTGCCAACTATGGGTGGCTGTTGGCCGAGGGGCTGTTCCTGCACAAGCTGTTGGTGCTGGTCACCTTCTCGGGCCAGCGCTGCCTGCCCGCCTTCCTGCTGCTGGGCTGGGGTCAGTGTCCCCAAGTGTCCCCAAGTGTCCCCGAGTGTCCCCAAGTGTCCCCAGGGGTGCCCCTGTCTCCATTCCCCCACCACAGGGGTGTCCATGGGGGTCCCTGTCCCCATTTCCCCCACCCCAGGGGTGTCCCCAAGGGAATCCCTGGTCCCTGTCAGTGTCCCCAAGTGTCCCCGAGTGTCCCCAAGTGTCCCCAGGGGTGTCCCTGTCTCCATTCCCCCACCACAGGGGTGTCCATGGGGGTCCCTGTCCCCATTTCCCCCACCCCAGGGGTGTCCCCAAGGGAATCCCTGGTCCCTGTCAGTGTCCCCAAGTGTCCCCAGGTGTCCCCAGGGGTGTCCCCGGGTGTCCCTGTCCCCATTCCACCCACCCCAAGGGTGTCCCCAAGGGAATCCCTGGTCTCTGGGGGTGTCCCCAAGTGTCCTTGTCCCCATTTCCCCCACCCCAGGGGTGTCCCCAAGGGAATCCCTGGTCCCTGTCAGTGACCCCAAGTGTCCCCAGGGGTGTCCCCAAGTGTCCCCAGGTGTCTCCAAGTGTCCCCGAGTGTAACCCCAGGGGTGTCCCTGTCCCCATTCCCCCCACCCCAGGGATGTCCCCAAGTGTCCCCAAGGGAATCCCTGGTCCCCAAGTGTGTCCCCAAGTGTCCCCAGGGGTGTCCCCAGGGGTGTCCCCAAGGGAATCCCTGGACCCTGTGGGTGTCCCCAGGTGTGTCCCCAAGGGAATCCCTGGTCCCCAAGTGTGTCCCCAAGTGTCCCCAGGGGTGTCCCCAAGGGAATTCCTGGTCCCTGGGGGTGTCCCCAAGTGTGTCCCTAGGGGTGTCCCCAAGTGTGTCCCTAGGGGTGTCCCCAAGTGTCCTTGTCCCCATTTCCCCCACCCCAGGGGTGTCCCCAAGGGAATCCTTGGTCCCTGTGGGTGTCCCCAAGTGTCCCCAAGGGAATCCCTGGTCCCTGTCAGTGACCCCAAGTGTCCCCAGGGGTGTCCCCAGGGGTGTCCCCAAGTGTCCCCAGGTGTCTCCAAGTGTCCCTGAGTGTCCCCGAGTTTCCCCAGGGGTGTCCCTGTCCCCATTCCCCCCCACCCCAGGGATGTCCCCAAGTGTCCCCAAGGGAATCCCTGGACCCTGTGGGTGTCCCCAGGTGTGTCCCCAAGGGAATCTCTGGTCCCCAAGTGTGTCCCCAAGTGTCCCCAGGGGTGTCCCCAAGTGTCCCCAAGGGAATCCCTGGTCCCTGGGGGTGTCCCCAAGTGTCCCCAAGGGAATCCCTGGTCCCTGGGGGTGTCCCCAAGTGTCCCCAAGGGAATCCCTGGTCCCTGGGGGTGTCCCCAAGGGTGTCCCTGTCCCCATCTGCCCCTTCAGGCTTGTCCATGGCCCCAAGTCATGTCCCCAAGTGAATCCCCTGTCCCTGCCGATGTCCCCAAGTGTCCCCAAGTGTCCCCAAATGTCCCCGTCCCAACAGGTGCTCCCGTCCTCTTCGTTGTCCCCTGGGTGGTGGCCCGTGCCCTCTACGAGAACGAAGGGTGAGGCCGCTGTCACCGCGTCCCCACATTGTCACCCCCCCTTTGGGGACACCGCTGTCCCCAAGACGGTGACACGAGTGTCCCCAAGGAGGTGACACGAGTGTCCCCACCGCAGGTGCTGGGAGAGGAACGAGAAGGCGGCGGTTTGGTGGATCATCCGCTGTCCCATCCTGGTGGCCGTGGCGGTGGGTGGCATTGTCCCCAACCCCGGTGACATCACGGTGTCACCATCCCATTGACATCACGGTGTCACCTCTCTGGTGACATGGCGCTGTCACCACCCTATTGACATCATGGTGTCACCACCCCGGTGACATCATGCTGTCACCACCCCATTGACATGGTGCTGTCACCACCCTGGTGACATGGTGCTGTCACCACCCCCGATGACATCATGGTGTTGCCATCCCGGTGACATCATGGTGTCACCATCCCGGTGACATGGCAGTGTCACCACCCCATTGGCATCACGGTGTCACGTCCCTGGTGACATCACGGTGTCACCGTCTGATTGACATCACGGTGTCACCTCCCCGGTGACATGGCAGTGTCACCACCCCCGGTGACATCACGGTGTCACCACCCCGTTGGCATCACAGTGTCATGTCCCTGGTGACATCGCGGTGTCACCATCCTATTGACATCACGGTGTCACCTCCCCGGTGACATGGTGCTGTCACCACCCCCGATGACATCATGGTGTCACCTCCCCCGGTGACATTGCGGTGTCACCACCCCCGGTGACATCACAGTCTCACCACCCCAATGACATCATGTTGTCACCACCCTGGTGACATATCAGTGTCGCCACCCCCAGTGACATCACGGTGTCACCACCCTATTGACATCATGCTGTCACCTCCCTGGTGACATCACAGTCTCACCACCCCAATGACATCATGTTGTCACCACCCCGGTGACATATCGGTATCGCCACCCCAGTGACATCACGGTGTCACCACCCTATTGACATCATGGTGTCACCACCTCACTGACATCACGGTGTCACCTCCCTGGTGACATCACAGTCTCACCACCCCAATGACATCATGGTGTCACCACCCCGGTGACATATCGGTGTCGCCACCCCAGTGACATCACGGTGTCACCTCCCCAATGACATCATGGTGTCACCAGCCCAGTGACATCACAGTGTCACCACCCCGGTGACATCACAGTCTCACCACTCCAATGACATCATGGTGTCACCACCCCGGTGACATGGTGCTGTCACCACCCTGATGGACATCATGGTGTTGCCATCCCGGTGACATCGCGCTGTCACCACCCCATTGACATCACAGTGTCACCACCCTGGTGACATCATGGTGTCACCACCCTATTGACATCACGGTGTCACCTCCCCGGTGACATGGCAGTGTCACCACCCCGGTGACATCACGGTGTCACCACCCCATTGGCATCACAGTGTCATGTCCCTGGTGACATCGCGGTGTCACCATCCTATTGACATCACGGTGTCACCTCCCCAGTGACATGGTGCTGTCACCACCCTGATGACATCATGGTGTCACCTCCCCGGTGACATTGCGGTGTCACCACCCCGGTGACATCACACTCTCACCACCCCAATGACATCATGTTGTCACCACCCTGGTGACATATCAGTGTCGCCACCCCAGTGACATCACGGTGTCACCACCCTATTGACATCATGGTGTCACCACCTCAGTGACATCACGGTGTCACCTCCCTGGTGACATCACAGTCTCACCACCCCAATGACATCATGGTGTCACCACCCCGGTGACATATCGGTGTCGCCACCCCTGTGACATCACGGTGTCACCACCCTATTGACATCATGGTGTCACCACCTCAGTGACATCACGGTGTCACCTCCCTGGTGACATCACAGTCTCACCACCCCAATGACATCATGTTGTCACCACCCCCAGTGACATCGCGGTGTCACCTCCCCAATGACATCATGGTGTCACCAGCCCGGTGACATATCGGTGTTGCTACCCCAGTGACGTGGCGGTGTCACCACCCTGGTGACATCATGGTGTCACCACCCCTATGACATCATGGTGTTGCCATCCCGGTGACATCACGCCGTCACCAACCCGGTGACATGGCACTGTCACCACCCCATTGACATCACAGTGTCACCACCCTGGTGACATCACGGTGTCACCACCCTATTGACATCACGGTGTCACCTCCCCAGTGACATGGTGCTGTCACCACCCTGATGACATCATGGTGTCACCTCCCCGGTGACATCACGGTGTCACCACCCAGGTGACATCACAGTCTCACCACCCCAATGACATCATGTTGTCACCACCCCCGGTGACATATCGGTGTCGCCACCCCAGTGACATCACGGTGTCACCTCCCCAATGACATCATGGTGTCACCACCTCAGTGACATCACGGTGTCACCACCCCGGTGACATCACAGTCTCACCACCCCAATGACATCATGCTGTCACCACCCCATTGACATGGTGCTGTCACCACCCTGGTGACATGGCGTTGTCACCACCCCGATGACATCATGGTGTTGCCATCCCGGTGACATGGTGCTGTCACCACCCCATTGACATCACAGTGTCACCACCCTGGTGACATTACGGTGTCACCACCCTATTGACATCACGGTGTCACCTCCCCGGTGACATCGCGGTGTCACCGCTGTCCCCAGGTGAACTTCGTGGTGTTCGTGCGCATCGTCCGCATCTTGGTGGCCAAAGTGCGGGCGCACCAGGTGGCCCGTGGGGACACCAGGCTCAGGTGGGGACATGGGGACATGGGGGGGACATGGGGGTGGCACCGAGTGGCCTCATCCCCATCGTGTCCTTGTGGTGGCCCTGGGGTGTCTCTGTGGCCACTGTGTCCCCAAGTGTGTCCCCAGCCCTGGTGTGTGTCCCCAAACGTGTCTCCAAGTGTGTCCCCACCCCCATAATGTCCCCAGTGTGTCCCCAAGTGTGTCCCCATCCCTATAATGTCACCAAGTGTGTCCCCAAGTGTGTCCCCATGCCCATCATGTCCCCATGTGTGTCCCCATGTGTGTCCCCATCCCCATCATGTCCCCAAGTGTGTCTCCAAGTGTGTCCCCATCCCTATAATGTCACCAAGTGTGTCCCCAAGTGTGTCCCCATGCCCATCATGTCCCCATGTGTGTCCCCAAGTGTGTCCCCATCCCATCATGTCCCCATGCTTATTGTGTCCCCAAGTGTGTCCCCATGTGTGTCCCCAAGTGTGTCCCCATCCCTATAATGTCACCAAGTATGTCCCCAAGTGTGTCCCCATGCCCATCATGACCCCAAGTGTGTCCCCAAGTGTGTCCCCATCCCTATCATGTCCCCAAGTGTGTCCCCATGTGTGTCCCCCCCATCATGTCCCCAAATGTGTCCCCATGTGTGTCCCCAAGTGTGTCCCCCCGTGTGTCCCCAACCCCATCATGTCCCCAAGTGTGTCTCTAAATGTGTCCCCTAGTGTCCCTGTCCCCATAACACCCAAGTGTGTCCCCAAGTGTGTCCCCAAGTGTGTCCCCAACCCCATTATAACCCCAAGTGTGTCCCCAAGTGTGTCCCCACCCCCATAATGTCCCCATGTGTGTCCCCAAGTGTGTCCCCATCCCATCATGACCCCAAGTGTGTCCCCATACCTATAACGTCCCCAAGTGTGTCCCCATGTGTGTCCCCATCCCATCATGACCCAAGTGTGCCCCCATCCCTATAATGTCCCCAAGTGTGTCCCCAAGTGTGTCCCCATGTGTGTCCCAAGTGTGTCCCCATCCCATCATGTCCCCATGTGTGTCCCCACCCCCGTAATGTCCCCAAGTGTGTCCCCACCCCATCATGATCCCAAGTGTGCCCCCATCCCTATAATGTCCCAAAGTGTGTCCCCATGTGTGTCCCCAAGTGTGTCCCCAGGTGTGCCCCCATCCCTATAACGTCCCCAAGTGTGTCCCCAAGTGTGTCCCCATGTGTCCCCATCCCTATAATGTCCCCAAGTGTGTCCCCATGTGTGTCCCCAACCCCATAATGTCCCCAAGTGTGTCCCCAAGTTTGTCCCCATCCCATCATGTCCCCATGTGTGTCCCCAAGCCCATCATGTCCCCAAGTGTGTCCCCAAGTGTGTCCCCATTGCTGTGTTACCACCACAGTGTGTCCGGGGGGTGTCCCCACTGTCCCCCCTGATGTCTCCATTGTCCCCTCTGATCTCCCCAAGTGTGTCCCCAAGTGTGTCCCCAAGTGTCCCTGTCCCCATAACACCCATGTGTGTCCCCATGTGTGTCCCCCCATCATGTCTCCATGTGTGTCCCCAAGTGTGTTCCCATCCCTATAATGTCACCAAGTGTGTCCCCAAGTGTGTCCCCATCCCATCATTTCCCCATGTGTGTCCCCAAGTGTGTCCCCATCCCTATCATGTCCCCAAGTGTGTCCCCAACCCCATCATGTCCCCATGTGTGTCCCCAAGTGTGTCCCCACCCCATAATGTCCCCAAGTGTGTCCCCAAGTGTGTCCCCATGCCCATCATGTCCCCATGTGTGTCCCCATCCCATAATGTCCCCAAGTGTGTCCCCATTGCTGTGTTACCACCACAGTGTGTCCCGGGGGTGTCGCGGGGGTGTCCCCCCTGTCCCCTCTGATGTCCCCAAGTGTGTCCCCAAGTGTGTCCCCAACCCCATCATGACCCCAAGTGTGTCCCCAAGTGTGTCCCCCCATGTGTCCCCAACCCCATCATGACCCCAAGTGTGTCCCCATGTGTGTCCCCATGCCCATAATGTCCCCAAGTGTGTCCCCAAGTGTGTCCCCATTGCTGTGTTACCACCACAGTGTGTCCGGGGGGTGTCCCCCCTGTCCCCTCTGATGTCTCCATCGTCCCCTCTGATCTCCCCAAGTGTGTCCCCAAGTGTGTCCCCAAGTGTCCCTGTCCCCATAACACCCATGTGTGTCCCCATGTGTGTCCCCCCATCATGTCTCCATGTGTGTCCCCAAGTGTGTTCCCATCCCTATAATGTCACCAAGTGTGTCCCCAAGTGTGTCCCCATCCCTATAATGTCACCAAGTGTGTCCCCAAGTGTGTCCCCATGCCCATCATGTCCCCATGTGTGTCCCCAGGTGTGTCCCCAACCCCATCATGTCCCCAAGTGTGTCCCCATGTGTGTCCCCATGCCCATAATGTCCCCATGTGTGTCCCCAACCCCATAATGTCCCCAAGTGTGTCCCCAAGTGTGTCCCCATTGCTGTGTTACCACCACAGTGTGTCCCGGGGGTGTCCCGGGGGTGTCCCCCCTGTCCCCTCTGATGTCCCCAAGTGTGTCCCCAAGTGTGTCCCCAGGTGTGTCCCCATCCCATCATGACCCCAGGTGTGTCCCCATCCCTATAATGTCCCCAAGTGTGTCCCCATGTGTGTCCCCCCCATCATGTCCCCAAGTGTCTCTAAATGTGTCCCCAAGTGTCCCTGTCCCCATAACACCCAAGCGTGTCCCCAAGTGTGTCCCCAAGTGTGTCCCCACCCCCATAATGTCCCCAAGTGTGTCCCCAACCCCATCATGTCCCCATGTGTGTCCCCAAGTGTGTCCCCATGCCCATCATGTCCCCAACTTTGTCCCCACCCCCATCATGTCCCCAAGTGTGTCCCCACCCCATCATGTCCCCAAGTGTGTCCCTAAGTGTGTCCCCAAGTGTGTCCCCATGTGTGTCCCCACACCCATCATGTCCCCAAGTGTGTCCCCATGTGTGTCCCCAAGTGTGTCCCCATTGCTGTGTTACCACCACAGTGTGTCCCGGGGGTGTCCTGGGGGTGTCCCCCCTGTCCCCTCTGATGTCCCCAAGTGTGTCCCCAAGTGTGTCCCCATGTGTGTCCCCACCCCCATAACGTCCCCATGTGTGTCCCCAAGTGTGTCCCCATGTGTGTCCCCATCCCATCATGTCCCCAAGTGTGTCCCCATGTGTGTCCCCAAGTGTGTCCCCACACCCATAATGTCCCCAAGTGTGTCCCCATGTGTGTCCCCCCATCATGTCCCCAAGTGTCTCTAAATGTGTCCCCAAGTGTCCCTGTCCCCATAACACCCAAGCGTGTCCCCAAGTGTGTCCCCAAGTGTGTCCCCAACCCCATAATGTCCTGATGTGTGTCCCCAAGTGTGTCCCCACCCCCATAATGTCCCCAAGTGTGTCCCCAAGTGTGTCCCCATGTGTGTCCCCAACCCCATCATGACCCCAAGTGTGTCCCCAAGTGTGTCCCCCCATGTGTCCCCAACCCCATCATGTCCCCAAGTGTGTCCCCATGTGTGTCCCCATGCCCATAATGTCCCCATGTGTGTCCCCAACCCCATAATGTCCCCAAGTGTGTCCCCAAGTGTGTCCCCATTGCTGTGTTACCACCACAGTGTGTCCTGGGGGTGTCCCGGGGGTGTCCCCCCTGACGTCCCCCTTGGTGTCCCCGTTGTCCCCAGGTTGGCGCGCTCCACGCTGACGCTGATCCCGCTGCTGGGGGTGCACGAGGTGGCCTTTGCGCTGGCGGGGGAGGGGCAGGGGGGGGACACCCCCCGGCTGGTGCGGCTGTGCCTGCAGCTGCTGCTGTCGTCATCGCAGGTGGGACACGGGGACACCAGTGGGGACATGGGGACAATGGGGACATCGGGGATATGGGGGACAATGGGGACATGGGGGGACATTGGGGATATGGGGGACAATGGGGACATTTGGGATATGGGGGACAATGGGGACATTGGGGACGTTGGGGATGTGGGGGACAATGGGGACATCGGGGATATGGGGACAATGGGGACATCGGGGATATGGGGGACAATGGGGACATGGGGGGACATTGGGGATATGGGGGACAATGGGGACATTGGGGATGTGGGGGACAATGGGGACATCGGGGATATGGGGGACAACGGGGACATGGGGGACATCGGGGATATGGGGGACAATGGGGACATGGGGGACATTGGGGATGATGGGGATATGGGGACATTGGGGATAATGGGGATATGGGGGACAATGGGGACATGGGGGGACATTGGGGATATGGGGGACAATGGGGACATTGGGGACATTGGGGATGTGGGGGACAATGGGGACATCGGGGATTAGGGGAAAACGGGGACATGGGGGACATCGGGGATATGGGGGACAATGGGGACATGGGGGACATTGGGGATGATGGGGATATGGGGACATTGGGGGACATTGGGGATGATGGGGATATGGGGACATTGGGGATAATGGGGATATGGGGGACAATGGGGACATGGGGGACATTGGGGATGATGGGGATATGGGGACATTGGGGATAATGGGGATATGGGGGACAATGGGGACATCGGGGATATGGGGGACAATGGGGACATGGGGGGACATTGGGGATATGGGGGACAATGGGGACATTGGGGATATGGGGGACAATGGGGACATGGGGGGACATTGGGGATATGGGGGACAATGGGGACATTGGGGATATGGGGGACAAAGGGGACATTGGGGACGTTGGGGATGTGGGGGACAATGGGGACATCGGGGATTAGGGGAAAACGGGGACATGGGGGACATCGGGGATATGGGGGACAATGGGGACATGGGGGACATTGGGGATGATGGGGATATGGGGACATTGGGGGACATTGGGGATGATGGGGATATGGGGACATTGGGGATAATGGGGATATGGGGGACAATGGGGACATGGGGGGACATCGGGGATATGGGGGACAATGGGGACATGGGGGACATTGGGGATGATGGGGATATGGGGACATTGGGGATAATGGGGATATTGGGGACAATGGGGACATCGGGGATATGGGGGACAATGGGGACATGGGGGGACATTGGGGATATGGGGGACAATGGGGACATTGGGCATATGGGGGACAATGGGGACATGGGGGGACATTGGGGATATGGGGGACAATGGGGACATTGGGGATATGGGGGACAAAGGGGACATTGGGGACGTTGGGGATGTGGGGGACAATGGGGACATCGGGGATTAGGGGAAAACGGGGACATGGGGGACATCGGGGATATGGGGGACAATGGGGACATGGGGGACATTGGGGACGATGGGGATATGGGGACATTGGGGGACATTGGGGATGATGGGGATATGGGGACATTGGGGATAATGGGGATATGAGGGACAATGGGGACATTGGGGACATCAGGGATATGGGGGACAATGGGGACATGGGGGACATTGGGGATGATGGGGATATGGGGACATTGGGGATAATGGGGATATGGGGACATTGGGGATAATGGGGATATGGGGGACAATGGGGACATTGGGGACATCAGGGATATGGGGGACAATGGGGACATGGGGGACATTGGGGATGATGGGGATATGGGGACATTGGGGATAATGGGGATATGGGGGACAATGGAGACATCGGGGATATGGGGGACAATGGGGACATGGGGGGACATTGGGGATATGGGGGACAATGGGGACATTGGGGATATGGGGGACAATGGGGACATTGGGGACGTTGGGGATGTGGGGGACAATGGGGACATCGGGGATATGGGGGACAACGGGGACATGGGGGACATTGGGGATATGGGGGACAATGGGGACATGGGGGACATTGGGGATGATGGGGATATGGGGACATTGGGGGACATTGGGGATGATGGGGATATGGGGACATTGGGGATAATGGGGATATGGGGGACAATGGGGACATTGGGGACATCAGGGATATGGGGGACAATGGGGACATGGGGGACATTGGGGATGATGGGGATATGGGGACATTGGGGATAATGGGGATATGGGGGACAATGGGGACATCGGGGATATGGGGGACAATGGGGACATGGGGGGACATTGGGGATATGGGGGACAATGGGGACATTGGGGACATTGGGGATATGGGGGACAATGGGGACATTGGGGATATGGGGGACAAAGGGGACATTGGGGACGTTGGGGATGTGGGGGACAATGGGGACATCGGGGATTAGGGGAAAACGGGGACATGGGGGACATCGGGGATATGGGGGACAATGGGGACATGGGGGACATTGGGGATGATGGGGATATGGGGACATTGGGGATAATGGGGATATGGGGGACAATGGGGACATCGGGTATATGGGGGACAATGGGGACATGGGGGGACATTGGGGATATGGGGGACAATGGGGACATTGGGGATATGGGGGACAAAGGGGACATTGGGGACGTTGGGGATGTGGGGGACAATGGGGACATCGGGGATTAGGGGAAAACGGGGACATGGGGGACATCGGGGATATGGGGGACAACGGGGACATGGAGGACATTGGGGATGATGGGGATATGGGGACATTGGGGGACATTGGGGATGATGGGGATATGGGGACATTGGGGATAATGGGGATATGGGGGACAATGGGGACATCGGGGATATGGGGGACAATGGGGACATGGGGGGACATTGGGGATATGGGGGACAATGGGGACATTGGGCATATGGGGGACAATGGGGACATGGGGGGACATTGGGGATATGGGGGACAATGGGGACATTGGGGATATGGGGGACAAAGGGGACATTGGGGACGTTGGGGATGTGGGGGACAATGGGGACATCGGGGATTAGGGGAAAACGGGGACATGGGGGACATCGGGGATATGGGGGACAATGGGGACATGGGGGACATTGGGGACGATGGGGATATGGGGACATTGGGGATAATGGGGATATGAGGGACAATGGGGACATTGGGGACATCAGGGATATGGGGGACAATGGGGACATGGGGGACATTGGGGATGATGGGGATATGGGGACATTGGGGATAATGGGGATATGGGGGACAATGGGGATAATGGGGATATGGGGGACAGTGGGGACATTGGGGATGTGGGGGACAATGGGGACATCGGGGATATGGGGGACAACGGGGACATGGGGGACATTGGGGATGATGGGGATATGGGGACATTGGGGATAATGGGGATATGGGGACAATGGGGACATGGGGGGACATCGGGGATATGGGGGACAATGGGGACATGGGGGACATTGGGGATGATGGGGATATGGGGACATCGGGGATAATGGGGATATGGGGGACAATGGGGATAATGGGGATATGGGGGACAATGGGGACATTGGGGATGTGGGGGACAATGGGGACATCGGGGATATGGGGGACAACGGGGACATGGGGGACATCGGGGATATGGGGGACAATGGGGACAATGGGGACATTGGGGATATGGGGGACAATGGGGACATGGGGGACATTGGGGATGATGGGGATATGGGGACATTGGGGATAATGGGGATATGGGGGACAATGGGGACATGGGGGGACATTGGGGATATGGGGGACAATGGGGACATTGGGGACGTTGGGGATGTGGGGGACAATGGGGACATCGGGGATATGGGGGGACAATGGGGACATGGGGGACATTGGGGATGATGGGGATATGGGGACATTGGGGGGACATTGGGGATGATGGGGATATGGGGACATTGGGGATGATGGGGATATGGGGACATTGGGGATAATGGGGATATGGGGGACAATGGGGACATTGGGGACATCAGGGATATGGGGGACAACGGGGACATTGGGGGACATTGGGGATGATGGGGATATGGGGACATTTGGGATAATGGGGATATGGGGAACAATGGGGACATCGAGGATATGGGGGACAATGGGGACATGGGGGGACATTGGGGATATGGGGGACAATGGGGACATTGGGGATATGGGGATTTGGGGGACATGGGAGACATGGGGACATTGGGGATATGGGGACAATGGGGACATGGGGACACAGGGACATTAATGGGGACATGGGGACAGTGTGGATAATGGGGACATTGGGGATATGGGGGACAATGGGGACATGGGGACATTGGGGACATTGGGGATATGGGGACATGGGAGACACAGGGGACATTGGGGATATGGGGGACATGGGGACATGGGGGACATGGGGGCATTGGGTACATGGGGGGATGGGGGGGGACATGGGGTTGTCCCCATTGTCCCCATGTCCCCCATATCCCCATTGTCCCCAATGTCCCCATTGTCCACCATATCCCCAATGTCCCCCATGTCCCCATATCCCCAATGTCCCCATTGTCCCCAATGTCCCCATTGTCCACCATATCCCCAATGTCCCCCCATGTCCCCAATGTCCCCATTGTTCCCAATGTCCCCATGTCCCCATATCCCCAATGTCCCCCATGTCCCCAATGTCCCCATTGTCCCCATTGTCCCCATGTCCCCAATGTCCCCATATCCCCAGTGTCCCCCATGTCCCCATTGTCCCCAATGTCCCCATGTCCCCAATGTCCCCATGTCCCCATTGTCCCCAATGTCCCCAATGTCCCCATTGTCCCCAGTGTCCCCCATGTCCCCATTGTCCCCAATGTCCCCATATCCCCAATGTCCCCCCATGTCCCCATTGTCCCCAATGTCCCCAATGTCCCCAATGTCCCCATTGTCCCCAATGTCCCCATGTCCCCATTGTCCACCATATCCCCAATGTCCCCATATCCCCAATGTCCCCAATGTCCCCAATGTCCCCATGTCCCCAATGTCCCCCCATGTCCCCATTGTCCCCATTGTCCCCAATGTCCCCAATGTCCCCATTGTCCCCAGGGTCTCATTGTCAGCGTCCTCTACTGCTTCGTCAACAAGGAGGTTCGTCCCATTGCCACCCGCGGGGGGGGGACACGATGACATCACATTGTCACCCGGGGGGGGGACACACACATGATGACATCACATTGCCACCCGGGAGGGGGGGACACACATGATGACATCACATTGTCACCCAGGGGGGGGGACACGATGACATCACATCACCATCCGGGGGGGGGGGACACATGATGACATCACATTGCCACCCAGGGGGGGGACACGATGACATCACATTGCCACCCGGGGGGGGGGGGGACACACACGATGACATCACATCGCCACCCGGGGGGGGGACACACACACACGGTGACACCCGTGTCCCCATGTCCCCAGGTGCAGGCCGAGGTCCGGCGGGGGTGGCAGCGCTGGCGCTGGGGGGTCACCCCCCCCCCGCGCCCCCCTCCCCCCCCCCCGGGGGGGACCCCAGGGCCGAGAGCTGCTGCTGAGGGGGGGGGCACCCATGGGTGCTCTGGGGGGGCGCTTAGAATCCTTTTTGGGGGGGTCCCTGACACCCATGGGTGCTGGGGGGGGGGTCCCAAAAGCCTTTGGGTGCTGGGGGGGGGGTCCTTGTCATGTTTGGGGTCTTGGGGAGGTCCCTGACACCCATGGGTGCTGGGGGGGGTCCCAAAAGCCTTTGGGTGCTGGGGCGGGAGGGCAATAGTCCTAAAAGCTTTTTGGGGGGGGGTTCCTGTCACCCATGGGTGCTGGGGGGGGGGCTTAGAATCCTTTTTGGGGGGGTCCCTGACACCCATGGGTGCTGGGGGGGGGGCTTAGAATCCTTTTTGGGGGGGTCCCTGACACCCATGGGTGCTGGGGGGGGGGGGGTCCCAAAAGCCTTTGGGTGCTGGGGCGGGAGGGCAATAGTCCTAAAAGCTTTTTGGGGGGGGGGTTCCTGTCACCCATGGGTGCTGGGGGGGGGGGGGTCCCAAGGGTCCTAAAAGCTTTTGGGGGGGGATCCCTGTGAATTTTGGGGTCTTGAGGGGGGGGTTCCATCACCCATGGGTGCTGGGGGGGGGTCCCAAAGGTCCTAATATGCTTTAGGGGGTTCCCTGTCACCCATGGGTGCTGGGGGGGGGTCCCAAAAGCTTTTGGGTGCTGGGGGGGGGGTCCCAAGGGTCCTAAAAGCCTTTAGGGGGTTCCCTGTCACCCATGGGTGCTGGGGGGGGGGGTCCCAAAAGCCTTTGAGGGGGTCCTTGTCACTTTTGGGGTCCTGGGGGGGGGGGGTCCATCACCCATGGGTGCTGGGGGGGGGGTCCCAAGGGTCCCAAAAAGCCTTTGGGTGCTCTTGGGGGGGTCCCAAGGGTCCTAAAATCCTGTTGGGGGGGGTTCCCAAGGGTCCTTGTCACCCATGGGTGCTGGGGGGGGGGTCCCAAGGGTCCCCTGTTACCTTTGGGTTTTGGTGGGGGGGGTGTCCCCCTAAAGAAACACGTGTGACACCCACGAGTGGCTCCTGTGACGTCATCCGGGGGGGGGGTCCGGGGGTGTCATTTTGGGGGGGGGGGGGGGTGGCACCGAGCGGCCACAATCACCTCTGCGCATGCGCGGCGCCGCTAAGCGGACTACAACTCCCATCACCCCCCGCGGCACATGCTCGGCGGCTATGGCCCCGCCCCCTCGAAGCGGACTACAACTCCCAGCGTCCCCCGCGCGGCGCCTGCGCGGGAAAAAGCGGCGCGGCCTCCGCGCCTGCGCGGGGGGGCACCCCGGAAACGGCGCGGAGAGGCGGAGCGGCCGCGCCCGGCACCTGCCCGGTGAGCGGGGGAGGGGCGGCGGCTCCGGGCGGGGCCCGGGGCGGCGGGGGGGGGGTGGGGAGGGCGGGGGGGGGATAGCGCGGTGGGGGGGGGGAGCGGCTCCCGGAACCGCGGGGGTCGCCGCTCGGGGCCCGTTGGGTCCTGGGGAATGGGGGGGGGGGGGGGGAGCGGCGTCTCCCACTCGTCACATACGCGCGGGGGGGGGGGGTGGGGGGCGGGCGTGTGTGTCACCCCCCCCCCCCGCCCCGTGTGACAGCGGGGGGCACCGCACGAGGGGCAGCGGTTCCGTGAGCCCCCCTCCCCCCCGCCCGCCCCCCCCCCGCTAACCGAGACCCCCCCCCCCCCCCCCGCTGCCCCGCATGGGACCGTCCCCGCTGGCCACGCCCCGCCCAGGCCACGCCCACACAAGCCACGCCTGTCCACCGCCCCCTCCCAAGCGCGCTGTCTGCCGTCCATATATGGGCATGGCCCGAACGCCACTCCCTGATTGGCCACCGCCTGGCGCGCTGCAGCCTATCAGCGAACGGCCACCGCCCGCCGGGCGTTAAAAGGGGCGGGGCTGGCTGGCCCCACCGCTGCGGGCGCCGTTGCCGCTTTAAGGGCCGGACGCGGTTCCCCGCCGGGACGGGGCCGGTGAGGGGGCGTGGCCTCGGGGGTTGGGGGGCGTGGCCTGCAGGGCGAGGGGCGGGGCGTGCAGGTGAGTGTGCAGCTGCGGATTGTCCCCATAATGTCCCCAATAGCCCCATTCTGGCCCCATATTGTCCCCACCAGCCCTGTACTGTCCCCATACTGTCCCTACCAGCCCCATATTGTACCCCCAGCCCCACACTGTCCCCATATTGTCCCCATATTGTCGCCATATTGTCCCCAAACTGTCCCCATACTGTCCCCACCACCCCAATACTGTCCCCATATTGTCCCCATATTGTCGCCATATTGTCCCCAAACTGTCCCCATACTGTCCCCACCACCCCAATACTGTCCCCATATTGTCCCCATATTGTCCCCAAACTGTCCCCATACTGTCCCCACCACCCCAATACTGTCCCCATATTGTCCCCAAACTGTCCCCATACTGTCCCCACCACCCCAATACTGTCCCCATATTGTCCCCCCAACCCCATATTGTCCCCATATTGTCCCCAAACTGTCCCCATACTGTCCCCCCAACCCCATATTGTCCCCATATTGTCCCCAAACTGTCCCCATACTGTCCCCACCACCCCAATACTGTCCCCATATTGTCCCCCCAACCCCATATTGTCCCCATATTGTCCCCAAACTGTCCCCATACTGTCCCCACCACCCCAATACTGTCCCCATATTGTCCCCCCAGCCCCACACTGTCCCCATATTGTCCTCTATTGTCCCCAAACTGTCCCCATACTGTCCCCACCACCCCAATACTGTCCCCATATTGTCCTCTATTGTCCCCAAACTGTCCCCATATTGTCCCCTATTGTCCCCATATTGTCCCCATACTGTCCCCACCACCCCAATACTGTCCCCATATTGTCCCCCCCAACCCCATATTGTCCCCATAGTGTCCCCAAACTGTCCCCACCCCCCCTAACGCTCTTCTCTCTCCTCCAGGCCTGGACCCATCCCTGGTGTCCCCATTGTCCCCATTGTCCCCATCATCCCCATCATCCCCATCATCCCCATTGTCCCCATTGTCCCCATCATCCCCAGCATCACTAACGTCCCATTGTCCCCATTGTCCCCATTGTCCCCATTGTCCCCATTGTCCCCATCGTCCCCATCGACCCCATTGTCCCCAACATCCCCAACGTCCCCATCGTCCCCAATGTCCCATTGTCCCCATTGTCCCCATCATCCCCATTGTCCCCATTGTCCCCAACGTCCCCATCATCACTAACGTCCCTATCGACCCCATTGTCCCCAAGGTCCCCATTGTCCCCAACATCCCCATTGTCCCCAACGTCCCATTGTCCCCAAGGTCCCCATCATCCCCATCATCCCTAAGGTCCCCATCATCCCCATTGTCCCCAAGGTCCCCATCATCCCCAACGTCCCATTGTCCCCATTGTCCCCCTTGTCCCCATCATCCCCATCATCCCTAAGGTCCCCATCATCCCCATTGTCCCCATCATCCCCATTGTCCCCATTGACCCCAACATCCCCATCATCCCCAACGTCCCATTGTCCCCATTGTCCCCATCATCCCCATCAACCCTAACATCCCAACATCCCCATTGTCCCCAACGTCCCCATCGTCCCCAACGTCCCATTGTCCCCAAGGTCCCCAGCGTCCCCATCATCCCCATCAACCCTAACATCCCATCATCCCCATCACCCCCAACGTCCCCATTGTCCCCATTGTCCCCAAGGTCCCCATCACCCCTAACGTCCCCATCGCCCCTAACGTCCCCATCGCCCCTAACGTCCCCATCGCCCCCATCGCCCCCACCATCCCCATTGTCCCCGCCATCACCATGCGCCCCTGATGGATCCCAACCCCATCCCCCACCTCCACCTCTGGTGCCCGCGGCCCTTCGGCACCTACACCCACAACAACCCATGTCCCCCCCTCCGGCACCACCAAACCACCCTTCCCCCCGCCTCCCCTCCCCCCCGCCCCCCGAAAACACCCCCGGTGTCCCCCCCCGACGTCCCCGCGGCGCCACCGGACGAGGGCCGCGTGTTGTTGGACACCTGGTACGTCATCAAGCCCGGCAACACCAAGGAGAAGGTGGCGTTCTTCGTGGCGCACCAATGCGGCGCCGCCCCGCGCCGCCACCGGCAAGGTCAAGGGCAACTGGGCCAGCGACAGCTCCAAAGCCAAACGCCGCCGGCGCTGCCACGACCCCAACAAAGGCGACGCCAACAGGTGACACCAACGACGCCGACGGCGACGCCGACTTGCTCTCGGTGGCCGACATGGTGGCGCTGGTGGAGCGCCGCGCGGCGCTGGCGCTTCAGGGCTTCCCGCGGCCCTTGCGGCGCCGCACCGGACGGCGCCGACGCCAAAGCGCCGGGCGATTGCAGCCGCGTGGCCGAAGCCGTGGCGCGCTTCGAGTCGCGGCACCTGCGGCGGCGTCGCCGCGCCCGCCCGCACAACGGTTTGCGCCGAGCGGGCGGCGAGCGCGGCGCCGCCACCGCCGCGCCCCCCCGCCGGCGAGGTGCGCATCGCCTTCCGCATCGCCGGCGCCGCCGAAACGGGCGCCGCGGCGGGGCGGCCGAACTGCGTGTTGATGAGCCGCGGCGTGGCGAACGGCGCCGGGAGGGCCAAGGACAAGATCACCTGCGATCTGTACCGCTTGATCAGCCCGGCGTCGCGCGGCGCTTTGCCGGACAACATGGAGGCGCTGCTCGCCGGCGCCAAAGCCGACGGCGACGCCGCGGCGGAACCCAGCGCCGCCCACCCCGACCTGAGCGATACGGCGGCGCCGCATTGCGCCGCCGGCTTCCACGTGGACGTGGTGGTGACCGGCGTGGTGGATCAATGCGTGTTCTTCGGCAAGGACAGCGCCAAAAAGGTGACGGAGGAGACGGTGCGCTTGCCCAACCGAGACGAACCCCCGACGCCGCCGCCGCCCGGCGAACTTTTCGGCGTCGCCGCCGAAACGCCGGTCGAAGATCCCGCCGAGCGTCGCGGCGCCGCCGGCGACCCCTCGTTGTGCCGGTTGTACCGGCACGTGTCGCACGACTTCTTGGAGATCCGGTTCAAGATCCAACGGCTCTTAGAGCCGCGGCAATACATGCTGCTCCTCCCCGAGCACGTCATGGTGAAGATCTTCGGCTACTTGCCCACGCGCGCCTTGGCCGCGCTCAAGTGTTGCTGCCACTACTTCAAATCCATCATCGAGACGTTCGGCGTGCGCGGCGCCGATTCGCGGTGGAGCCGGCACCCGCTTTACCGCGACGACCCGTGCAAGCAATGCAAGAAGCGCTACGAGCGGGGGGACGTGTCGCTGTGCCGCTGGCACCCCCAAACCCTATCACCACGATTTGCCGTACGGACGCTCCTATTGGATGTGTTGCCGGCGCGGTGACAAGGAGGCGCCGGGGTGCCGAGTGGGGCTGCATGATAATAACTGGGTGCACCAGGAGGGGAGGAGGGAGGAGGGGAGGTGAGGGGGCGTTTGGGGGCGTTTTGGGGGCGTTTGGGGGCGTTTGGGGGCGTTTGGGGGGCGCGTGGCGCGGTGGATTTGGGGGAGAAAAGGAAAGAAAAGAGGAATTGTGGAGGGTTGTGGAGTTTGATGGGGGATGGTGGGGGGTGTGTTGTCACCAATGGGGGTGACGTGTGTTGTCACCAATGGGGGTGACATTGTCATTGGGGTGTCCCCAAGGGGGGGACATCACTGTCACCAATGGGGGTGACATCTATATTGTCACCAATGGGGGGTGACATCGTCATTGGGGTGAACACAAGGAGGGGACATCATTGTCACCAATGGGGGTGACATGTGTGTTGTCACCAATGGGGGTGACATTGTCATTGGGGTGAACCCAAGGGGGGAACATCATTGTCACTAATGGGGGTGACATCTATATTGTCACCAATGGGGGTGACATGTGTGTTGTCACCAATGGGGGTGACATTGTCATTGGGGTGAACACAAGGGGGGGACATCATTGTCACCAATGGGAGTGACATGTGTGTTGTCACCAATGGGGGTGACATCGTCATTGGGGTGAACCCAAGGGGGGGACATCATTGTCACCAATGGGGGTGACATGTGTGTTGTCACCAATGGGGGTGACATCGTCATTGGGGTGAACCCAAGGGGGGGACATCATTGTCACCAATGGGAGTGACATCTATATTGTCACCAAGGGGGTGACATCGTCATTGGGGTGTCCCCAAGGGGGGGACATCACTGTCACCAATGGGGGGTGACATCTATATTGTCACCAATGGGGGTGACATCGTCATTGGGGTGAACACAAGGGGGGGACATCACTGTCACCAATGGGGGTGACATCTATATTGTCACCAATGGGGGTGACATCGACAGTGGGGTGAACACAAGGGGGGGACATCATTGTCACCAATGGGGGTGACATGTGTGTTGTCACCAATGGGGGTGACATTGTCATTGGGGTGAACCCAAGGGGGGAACATCATTGTCACTAATGGGGGGTGACATCTATATTGTCACCAATGGGGGTGACATGTGTGTTGTCACCAATGGGGGTGACATCGTCATTGGGGTGAACCCAAGGGGGGGACATCATTGTCACCAATGGGGGTGACATCTATATTGTCACCAAGGGGGTGACATTGTCATTGGGGTGTCCCCAAGGGGGGGACATCATTGTCACCAATGGGGGTGACATCTATATTGTCACCAATGGGGGGTGACATCGTCATTGGGGTGAACACAAGGAGGGGACATCATTGTCACCAATGGGGGTGACATCGTCATTGGGGTGAACACAAGGGGGGGACATCATTGTCACCAATGGGAGTGACATCTATATTGTCACCAAGGGGGTGACATCGTCATTGGGGTGAACACAAGGGGGGTGGTGACTTCTGGGGTGACATCCCGGTCCATGGTGACAACTTGGAGTCCCCCCCCCGCCCGGTGACATCGGTGGTGACGTCACCATTTGGGGGGGGGGGCACATTGTGTTGTGTGTCTCCCCCCCCCGTGTCCCCGTTCCCGCCGTTTGTCTTTCGCGCGCGCGCGTTTCCCGCGCCTCGGAGCCGCGGCAGGGGGCGTGGCCTATGCGCCAGGCCACGCCCAACCGCTCTCGCCCAATCAGCGGCGTCTCCACTACCCGCCCCAGCGGGGCCACGCCCCTCGCCCAATCGGCAGCGTTTTCGTCGGCCGCGCAGGCCACGCCCCTTCCCCAAGAAACCACGCCCCCTCCGCAGACACGTCGTCCTTGCCGCTCCCGCCCCCGGAAGTCCCCTCGTCCAATCAGCGGGGTCTCCACCGCCCGCGCCATGTAGGCCACGCCCCTCGCCAGCCAAACAACGTCCTGGTCGCTGTTCCCGCCACCAGGAAGCCCCGCCCATAGGTCACCCCCTCGCCCAATGAGCATTCTCGCGGGGGCCCCGCCCCTTCCCCACTAAGCCACGCCCGCTCAGTATACACATCGTCCTGGTCGCTATTCCCGCCCCCGGGTGGCATTTCGCCCAATCATCAGCGCTCTCATCACCCGCTCAGGCCCCGCCCCTTCCCCAAGAAGCCACGTCCCCCCATATAAGCATCTTGTTCGCCGCTCCCGCCCCCTGGGAGACTCGTTGTCCAATCAACGGCGTGTCCACCGCCCGCCCCCAGGAAGCTCCGCCCCCAGGATTTCCCTCGTCCAATCAGCAGCATTATCATCATCCGCTCAGGCCCCGCCCCTTCCCCAAGAAGCCACGCCCCTCCATATGAGCATCTTGATCGCCTCTCCCGCCCCCGGGAATCCCCTCCCCCAATCATCAACATTCCCATCACCCGCTCAGGCTCCGCCCCTTCCCGCGAGGCCCCTCCCCCGAGAATCCCCTCGCCCAATCATCAGCATTCTCATCACCCGCTCAGGCCCCGCCCCTTCCCGCGGATTCCCCTTTCCCGCGAGGCCCCGCCCCTGACAATCCCCTCGCCCAATCATCATCATTCCCATCACCCGCTCAGGCCCCGCCCCTTCCCGCGGAGTCCCTTCCCGCGAGGCCCCGCCCCCGAGAATCCCCTCTCCCAATCATCAGCATTCCCATCACCCGCGCACGCCCCGCCCCTTCCCCAAGAAGCCACGCCCCTCCATATAAGCATCTTGATCGCCGCTCCCGCCCCCGAGAGTCCCCTCGCCCAATCAGCAGCATTCTCATCACCCGGTCATGCCCCGCCCCTTCCCGCGAGGCCCCGCCCCCGATAATCCCCTCGCCCAATCATCAGCGTTCTCATCACCCGTGCAGGCCGTGCCCCTTCCCTCGGAGAGCCCGCTCCCGTGTGACCACGCCCCCGATAGTCCCCTCGCCCAATCATCAGCGCATTCATCAGCAGCACAGGCCCCGCCCCTTCCCGCGGTGTCCCCTTCCCGCGAGGCCCCGCCCCCGAGAATCCCCTCGCCCAATCATCAGCGTTCCTATCACCCGCGCAGGCCCCGCCCCTTCCCGCGGAGTCCCTTCCCGCGAGGCCCCGCCCCCGAGAATCCCCTCGCCCAATCATCAGCGTTCTCATCACCCGCTCAGGCCCCGCCCCTTCCCCAAGAAGCCACGCCCCCCCATATAAGCATCTTGTTCGCCGCTCCCACCCCTGGGAGTCCCGTTGTCCAATCAACGGCGTGTCCACCGCCCGCCCCCAGGAAGCTCCGCCCCCAGGATTTCCCTCGTCCAATCAGCAGCATTATCATCATCCGCTCAGGCCCCGCCCCTTCCCCAAGAAGCCACGCCCCCCCATATAAGCATCTTGTTCGCCTCTCCCGCCCCCGGGAATCCCCTCCCCCAATCATCAACATTCCCATCACCCGCTCAGGCTCCGCCCCTTCCCGCGAGGCCCCGCCCCCGAGAATCCCCTCTCCCAATCATCAGCGCATTCATCACCAGCGCACGCCCCGCCCCTTCCCGCGGATTCCCCTTCCCGCGAGGCCCCGCCCCCGAGAATCCCCTCGCCCAATCATCAGCATTCCCATCCCCCGCTCAGGCCCCGCCCCTTCCCGCGGAGTCCCCTTCCCGCGAGGCCCCGCCCCCGAGAATCCCCTCGCCCAATCATCAGCATTCCCATCACCGCCTCAGGCCCCGCCCCTTCCCGCGGATTCCCCTTTCCCGCGAGGCCCCGCCCCCGAGAATCCCCTCGCCCAATCATCAGCATTCTCATCACCCGCGCACGCCCCGCCCCTTCCCGCGGAGTCCCTTCCCGCGAGGCCCCGCCCCCGAGAGTCCCCTCGCCCAATCATCAGCATTCTCATCACTCCGCGCACGCCCCGCCCCTTCCCCAAGAAGCCACGCCCCTCCATATAAGCATCTTGATCGCCGCTCCCCCGCCCCCGAGAGTCCCCTCGCCCAATCAGCAGCATTCTCATCACCCGGTCATGCCCCGCCCCTTCCCGCGAGGCCCCGCCCCCGATAATCCCCTCGCCCAATCAGCAGCGTTCTCATCACCCGTGCAGGCCGTGCCCCTTCCCTCGGAGAGCCCGCTCCCGTGTGACCACGCCCCCGATAGTCCCCTCGCCCAATCATCAGCGCATTCATCAGCAGCGCAGGCCCCGCCCCTTCCCGCGGTGTCCCCTTCCCGCGAGGCCCCGCCCCCGAGAATCCCCTCGCCCAATCATCAGCGTTCCTATCACCCGCGCAGGCCCCGCCCCTTCCCGCGGAGTCCCTTCCCGCGAGGCCCCGCCCCCGAGAATCCCCTCGCCCAATCATCAGCGTTCTCATCACCCGCTCAGGCCCCGCCCCTTCCCCAAGAAGCCACGCCCCCCCATATAAGCATCTTGTTCGCCGCTCCCACCCCTGGGAGTCCCGTTGTCCAATCAACGGCGTGTCCACCGCCCGCCCCCAGGAAGCTCCGCCCCCAGGATTTCCCTCGTCCAATCAGCAGCATTATCATCATCCGCTCAGGCCCCGCCCCTTCCCCAAGAAGCCACGCCCCCCCATATAAGCATCTTGTTCGCCTCTCCCGCCCCCGGGAATCCCCTCCCCCAATCATCAACATTCCCATCACCCGCTCAGGCTCCGCCCCTTCCCGCGAGGCCCCGCCCCCGAGAATCCCCTCTCCCAATCATCAGCGCATTCATCACCAGCGCACGCCCCGCCCCTTCCCGCGGATTCCCCTTTCCCGCGAGGCCCCGCCCCCGAGAATCCCCTCGCCCAATCATCAGCATTCGCATCACCCGCTCAGGCCCCGCCCCTTCCCGCGGAGTCCCTTCCCGCGAGGCCCCGCCCCCGAGAGTCCCCTCGCCCAATCATCAGCATTCTCATCACCCGCGCACGCCCCGCCCCTTCCCCAAGAAGCCACGCCCCTCCATATAAGCATCTTGATCGCCGCTCCCGCCCCCGAGAGTCCCCTCGCCCAATCAGCAGCATTCTCATCACCCGGTCATGCCCCGCCCCTTCCCGCGAGGCCCCGCCCCCGATAATCCCCTCGCCCAATCATCAGCGTTCTCATCACCCGTGCAGGCCGTGCCCCTTCCCTCGGAGAGCCCGCTCCCGTGTGACCACGCCCCCGATAGTCCCCTCGCCCAATCATCAGCGCATTCATCAGCAGCGCAGGCCCCGCCCCTTCCCGCGGTGTCCCCTTCCCGCGAGGCCCCGCCCCCGAGAATCCCCTCGCCCAATCATCAGCGTTCCTATCACCCGCGCAGGCCCCGCCCCTTCCCGCGGAGTCCCTTCCCGCGAGGCCCCGCCCCCGAGAATCCCCTCGCCCAATCATCAGCGTTCTCATCACCCGCTCAGGCCCCGCCCCTTCCCCAAGAAGCCACGCCCCCCCATATAAGCATCTTGTTCGCCTCTCCCGCCCCCGGGAATCCCCTCCCCCAATCATCAACATTCCCATCACCCGCTCAGGCTCCGCCCCTTCCCGCGAGGCCCCTCCCCCGAGAATCCCCTCGCCCAATCATCAGCATTCTCATCACCCGCTCAGGCCCCGCCCCTTCCCGCGGATTCCCCTTTCCCGCGAGGCCCCGCCCCCGACAATCCCCTCGCCCAATCATCATCATTCCCATCACCCGCTCAGGCCCCGCCCCTTCCCGCGGAGTCCCTTCCCGCGAGGCCCCGCCCCCGAGAATCCCCTCTCCCAATCATCAGCATTCCCATCACCCGCGCACGCCCCGCCCCTTCCCCAAGAAGCCACGCCCCTCCATATAAGCATCTTGATCGCCGCTCCCGCCCCCGAGAGTCCCCTCGCCCAATCAGCAGCATTCTCATCACCCGGTCATGCCCCGCCCCTTCCCGCGAGGCCCCGCCCCCGATAATCCCCTCGCCCAATCATCAGCGTTCTCATCACCCGTGCAGGCCGTGCCCCTTCCCTCGGAGAGCCCGCTCCCGTGTGACCACGCCCCCGATAGTCCCCTCGCCCAATCATCAGCGTTCTCATCACCAGCGCACGCCCCGCCCCTTCCCGCGGATTCCCCTTCCCGCGAGGCCCCGCCCCCGAGAATCCCCTCGCCCAATCATCAGCATTCCCATCACCCGCTCAGGCCCCGCCCCTTCCCGCGGAGTCCCTTCCCGCGAGGCCCCGCCCCCGAGAATCCCCTCGCCCAATCATCAGCGCCCTCATCACCCGCTCAGGCCCCGCCCCTTCCCGCGGAGTCCCTTCCCGCGAGGCCCCGCCCCCGAGAATCCCCTCGCCCAATCATCAGCATTCCCATCACCCGCTCAGGCCCCGCCCCTTCCCGCGGATTCCCCTTTCCCGCGAGGCCCCGCCCCCGACAATCCCCTCGCCCAATCATCAGCGTTCCTATCACCCGCGCACGCCCCGCCCCTTCCCTCGCACGCCCCGCCCCGCGCCATGCGGAAGGGCTCCGGCGGGTCCCGGCGGGCGCGGGTCGCCGGTTCGGGTCCCGGGTGCGGCCCGGGGCCGCGGGTCGCCGGTTCGGGTCCCGGGTGCGGCCCGGGGCCGCGGGTCACGGGTTCGGGTCCCGGGTGCGGCCCGGGGCCGCGGGTCGCCGGTTCGGGTCCCGGGTGCGGCCCGGGGCCGCCGCTCCCGGGAGGCGCCGCGTTATGGGCGCGGAGCCGCCGCCGCTGCCCCCCGCTCGGTGCCGCCGCTGCTGGCGCTGGCGATCGCCGCCGCCGTCCTGTACGTCGTGTGGCCCGGGGAACGGCGGAACAACGAGCCGGTGAGCGGGAACCGGAACGGGGCGGGGGGGGGTTGGGGGGCCGTGACCCCCAAAACTCTAAGATCGCACCCCAGGGATCCCCTGAGCCCCTCAGGGATCCCCAAACACCCCCAGACCCCAATATGGGACCCCCACCAGGGACCCCCAGACCCCAACATGGGAACCCCCCCAATGGATCCCTCAACCCCCCCCCAGAGACCCCCAGGCACCCCCAAACCCCATCATGGGACCCCCCAGGGACTCCCAAACCCCCCCAGGGACCCTCCGGGAACCCCAAACCCCATCATGGGACCCCCCAAATGGATCCCCCCCAAACCCCTTCCAGGGACCCCCAAACTCCGTCATGGGACCCTCCCTAAACCCCCCAGACCCCCCTCAGGGACCCCAGAGACCCCCCCAAGGCCCCCCCAGGAACCCCCAAACCCCATCATGGGACGCCCCAGGGACCCCCAGACCCCCCCAGGGACCCCCAAACCCCCCCATTGACCCCCCCAAACTCCCCCCAGGGACCCCCATACCCCATCATGGGACCCCCCAGGGACCCCCAAACCCCCCCCATTGACCCCCCCAAACTCCCCCCAGGGACCCCCAAACCCCATCATGGGACCCCCCAGGGACCCCCAGACCCCCCCAGGGAC